>JAXQQM020070990.1:0-84822 GCA_034641835.2 Pinus albicaulis | reverse complement strand
TATTACACTAATTATAATAATTTATTTTCAAATTTAATTGGCTTAATATATATAGCTATACTAGTTTCCAATTTTTTTTAATATAAAATATACAATAAAATAAATATTTTAATATTTCTCATAAAAAAATACTTATACTAAAAGTTTTAACGAAAAGTTTAGTTAGCGCATTGCCATGTTCAAACATCTGTCCACCATTTATGAAAGCTTTATAAAAACTTATGTCCATCATTTATGAAAGCTTTTATACACGAAAATTATAGAGGACAATACCATCTGTCCAACTTTGTACTATGTGGGATCGTCTTTAAAACAGACGATACCACTAAATATGGTAATATTCTCTTCCCTTTTTTTATTCCTCGATGCTTTAATAACTTTCACAGCAATTACGTGCAGAAAATGCTAACTCTTGATAACTTAGCATGCTAACTCTTGAGAATGCTAACTCTTGAGAACTCTAACTCTTGAGAACTCTAACTCTTGAAGTAGTGTACTGGGTGTACTGTGCAACCCCACGACCCCTGTGTGCCCTGATCATCCAACCAGCAAAGCGTACAATATCCTGGCGCAAGACATCTTCTTACAGATTGTTCGGACAACTGTGAGCAATTCACAGAGGAAGACAATTTGCCACAAGTCAATACTAAATAAGAATCCAATCACGGTTTCCAAGTAATCAATGATGGTTAACATCTCTTCACTGATTTAATTTATATGCTTATGATAGTTTTTATGATTTAAGATGTTCAATAAAATAAGTGTTTTAATGTTTCTTATATTTATTAATATTTATCAATTATTTAATTTATACAACTACTTCTTTAATTTTAATACCAATTATTTAATTTATACATCTATTTCTTTAATTTTAATAATCAAATTGTACAAGTAACTTTTTCCTTTTTCAACTTTTAAACTACATTGCCCCCACCACACATAGCTTGTGTGCATGTAGCACTTCACCTCATCCACATGCACTCCACCTCATGCTGTTGTGTGGAAGGGAAAGAGTTACAGAAACATTAAAGGTTGGCTAAGTCATTTTCGAACTTAACTCCTCTAATTTATATGGCTATGCTAGTTTTATGATTTCTTTTATTGTTGATAATTTAAAATGTATAATAAAATAAGTGTTAATGTTTTTCATAAACTCATACTTGTTAAGGTTTACCAACCATTTAAATTATACAACTGCTCCTATACTTCTAATATGTCATTTTCAAACTTAACTAGTCTAATTTATATGGCTATGCTAGTTTTATGATTTCTTTTAATGTTGATAATATAAAATGTATAATAAAATAAGTATTTTAATGCTTCTCATAAACTGATATTTATTAATATTTATCAATCATTTAATTTATACAACTACTTCTCTAATTCTAATAAGTCATTTTCAAACTTAACTCACTTAATTTATTTTCTATACTAATTTTACTATTTCTTTTAATCTTAATCATGTAAAATGTATAATAAAATAATTGTTTTTAAATTAATACTTATTAATATTTACCAACCATTTAATTTATACAACTATTAACTTAATTCTAATAATCAAATTGTGTAATCAACTTTAACTTCTCACCACACATAACGTGAGTGAAAATTGCGTGACTCGAACGGAGGAACGAGTTAGAAAATTCTACATTGCCCCACCACACATAGCGTCAGTGTATATTGCGTGAGTCGAACGGAGGAACGAGTTACAGAAAATTGTTCCTTGAAATTTGGGTAAGTCATTTCCAAATTTAGCGCAATGCTGTTCAGACAAATGCAGTATGTGGGATCGCCAGTAAGACAGATCCATATTAAGGTCAACAATAAGCTACCAGCTAGAAAATTTCGCTACTTGTTTTTACATGTATTTTTACTTGAATGGAAGGTTATAAGGTGGTTATATATAAAAATGAATTCAGCAGTCTACAGACACTGTAGTTATCAGTAAATTTCAGTGTGCTGATATGTAAATTTTAGTAATAGTTTACAAATAAAAAATAAAAAAAATTTCAATTTCTCAATTTTCTTATATTTCACATTACTCCGGTATATTTAATTTAAATAAAAATATTGTTGTATTCTTTAAGATTTGGTTTTGTGATCATAATTTTTTAGATAATAATTACATAGGAACCAATTTTATAGATTTATTTCTAATAGTTCACTAAATTAAGAGTTTTATTAATAATTTAAGTTGTATTGATGATGATAAGAGTTTTATTAATAATTTAAGTTGTATTGATGATGATGATGATGGTAGTTTGAAACCAAACTTCTTTAGAATAGTTGACTAAATAAAAGTTTTATTAATAATTTAAGTTGTATTGATGATGGGGATGATGGTGGGTAACCTCCACTCAGACCAAACTTTGGTCTATTGGGCTTAAAGAAATGAATTATTTAGTTTGTTTTAAAATTGTACTCATATGCTCAAAGAGATTGGAGGGAAGCATCCCTAGCTCACTATAATTCTGACATGTTAAAATTGCAACAAAGATTTTGACATGTTAAATGGCTAGGAAGGTCAGTATTGCAACAAAGATTAGGAAAATGAGATCTAATGTGGGTGTACCAATGGCACTCTAAGAGTAAGTGATTTTCATCCTCAATGTTCATATTGTCATAGAGATGGCACATCCTTTCCACCCATAGTGTTTTACCAACTTCACAACTACCCGTTTCACTATGTAGCTCATAAAAGTTCGTTCTTATCTTGGCTATATTAATTTTTTTATTTAATTTAGTCGATCTCCCAATGGTTTAGCCAAACCCTAGTATCTTTATACAACAACAGATTTATCTAAGCTGTAGGTCTCCTTAGAAAATGTACAGTCACAAATCAAAATGTCTCTTCTATGTCCAAGGATACAAGGATAAAACCCTTGGAAGATTTGCTTGTAAGGATAGATATGACCCCTGAAATTTGTAGGCTGTGGAGGATATAATTAAGAAGAAAAATGCAGATATATCAACATTAAAGAGGCAGCTGAAGATGTCAGCCATAGAAGACCCACTCACAAAATAAATAGAGGAGACAAAGTCCCATAAATTTGAGATGCTGAAGCTCGTCATGGAACAGACTTCCCAAAAAAAAATTTGGAGATTAAGATGGAGAAAATGGTCAAGGAAAAAGAGCAAGCTCCCAAAACTTCCATTATTCCTTTAGAGGTTGTACCCCTTACAGCCATACCTGCATCAACAACTTCAACAGCTAGCATAGGAGATGCTACAGATCAACTTTCAAAATTAGTGGAGAACATGTCATTACAAACAGAGGAAATAAAAAGAGTGCACGCTCAATACCAGATTTTACAAGATCAGATAGTAAAAACTAAGATGGCTCATTCAATAGAATCACTGATAAGTCAGAAGAAGATATAGAGTTTATAGAAATATTTAAAAGAATCGTCCATTAGAAACACCTTGGCTCAGATTAAAGAAATTATATGGACCAACATCACTAAATCCATGAATGAAATCTGGCCATATATGCAGATTATATTTTGGCAAAAGGACTTGATGGAGAAAGCCAATAAGTTTATTTCATATATAAATGAAGAGCTGGGAGATATGCCTGATACAACTAAAAAAATCATCAAGTATTTTAATTCCAAAAATAGATATGAACTTGATGATTTGGGAGTACATGATAGGACAAAAACCATTTTGGAGGTGAAAAAAGTCCTTACACAAAGGAACTTGGTGTAGGAGCTTGAGGAAAAATGTAATGGATTGGAAATTTCAGTTGGCAGGTTCTTCAACAGAATTGAGCCATTAACTAAAAGGGGTTTGCCTTCTTTGTATGTTATCAATAAAAAAATTATGGACATAGATGATTATGTAAAGAAACTCAAGGAAATTGCAAAATTTACAACAAAGTTTTCAAACATTAAAGGTGTTATTATAGGGCGAGCTTTTATGGAAGTTGTGAGTAACGATATTTTCATCCAGCATGAGATAAAGCATATCTTCGTTGTCAAACCCACATTTACTAGATACAGGGAGGTAGATGAGATCTATTGGAAAGAAAACAAGATAATTCTTCTTGATGAGGATCAATGGGAAAATATGTGTGAGTACAAAGAGGAGTGAAGGGCAGTGATAGCTAGCACAATGGCCATTGCAACAAGTAGTTAGATCATGCAGCAAACAGTTAAATCGTGCAGCAACAGTTTCCTAGACAAAAGTGTAGATATCCAGAAATCTTCAAATTAATCCACCTTTTTGGTGTCACGTTGGTCAAATACAGTCATGTTGTAATTATTAAGAAGATTGCTTGTTTTGATATGACATCCTTTATAAAATTAGTTTAAATACTTCATGAATTTGAAGTATCCGGGGTTGGAATCTCATCATTGTAATATTTTTCTATTGAGCATTGTACTTTAGAGCTACTGATACATCAATAAAGAAGACCATTCACAGGATACTTTTGCTATATGTTATTGCTGATGTTTTTCCTTTTGTGATAGTTGTTTCCATTGTTTTTCCTTACTATGTATTACTTTAATCTAATTGTAAAACAAAAAGTGAAGAAGTAAGATTTTTTATCTGAACACCTTATTTCTGGTTGTGCTTGCAATATATATGTTTTCTTTTGAAGTTTGATTGAGAAATTCTTGAATGATTTTCAATCACTACTGAATGCACCAATGCTTCATTTCATAATTCATTTCGAATTAAGGATCCAGTAACTGTAACTAGCTTTTCGTGTGATTACTCTTTGAAAATTTGATGCAACATATATCTTTTATTTGACTCCATAGCCCAAAGGAGAATAATTAACTAAAAAACATAACCTATCCAACCAACCAACTAACCAATCAACCAAAAAAACAAATGCACATTTCAACGCTATCGTAACTAGCCTAACATCAATTAAGGAAACAAAGCTAAATTATAGAGAGAGAGCCCTCTCTGAATTTTTCAAGGCTAGATCCCAGCTTTAAAATAGGTTTGATGTTGTCCTATATAATTATTCTTTCCATCTTAAAATTATAGAGCAATAACATAGTGGCGACTCCACTAGGGAGAAATGAATTTTAAAAATTGACATTGCTTTTAAATTCGGAAACCATGGTTTATAAATCTGTGTATGACATAAATATTTCAAAAAGTTTGGTTTTCTTTCATTTTTTGTAAATAATCAGAGCGTGTGTGCCTTAGGTTTTAGTTCTGGCTCCCAAAAGAGCCTACACTAGATTTCATCCTGACCCATATCCTACAACTATAGTGGATAATCCCGAAAGACTTTTAAGAAAAACCAAAAAACCAGAGTGAAGAGAGAAATATCCCTCTCTCTAGAACAAATTATCTTCTTGAAAATTTTGACACTATACAAGACATTTAATTCAACTTAAAATTCGAACAAGGTTTATTCAGGACTAAATATGAGAGTTGGGTAGATAAGACAATACTTGATCCATCAATTTTACAAAAAAGTGGATTTAGATAAGTTTCTTCACAGACTAAATCTGACCTTCAACTTCTCGAAGATTTTGATGATCTTCAAGATTTGGTAACAAGCTTTACTTCAATAGTCGAAGATGCTTATCTTCAACAATCAGTTTAATTGTATGCTTTAAATGTAGAAACCTCCTCTATAACCTCTCATTTTTCACACCCTAAGTCATCTAATCCTACTTCTTTTTTGATTCCCACCACTTCTCCTTTCTTTCCTCATATCAATGCACAAAACCCATCACACTTACCTCTTTCCATTATCCACCCTACTTCCCCTACTGCTCAGCTTCGCCCACTTATCGTTAATCCCCCTCTAGTTCCTCCTTTTCCAATCATGGAAGCAAGGTATGGTCCATTGGTGTTACCTACACCTCTGGAAAACATGCCACAAGATTATCAGTAAAAAAATTCCACAATTTGATGGGACTGATCCATTAATATCCCAACAACATATCGATAAGATGAATGACTATTTTTACCTTTAGGAAGTAGATGATGAGAGTGTTAAGTTAAGAATTTTTTCTCAAATTTTAAGTGGATAAGTAAGGAAATGGTTAAAAGGTTTGACTACAAAGAGTATTAGTGATCTTCCTACATTCCATCAGACATTCCTTAATAGGTGGGAAGTTAAGAAAAACCCTCTTGAAATTTTATATGAATATGAAAGCATTACGAGGCCTCCGGTATAAAGCGTTCAGGATTACTGCACTAGATTCAATAGTTTATATAATGCAATTCCTATTCACATAGAACTGCCACAAGGTTTAGCCTTAGTCAAAATCCGAGATGGTTTTGAGCCAGAAATATCTTACCAACTCAGAGAAAGAAATTCAGGAACATTAGAGGAAATGCAGAGGGATGCAGTGAGTGTAGAAGCCAATATGTCAGAAAATAGAGCAAGGATGATAAATGAGAGAAGAGTTACCATAAGAGATGAACCTCCAACTTCCTTAGCTAATGCCTAGATTCCTTGACAAGAACTGTAGAAAGAATTATGGATAGGATTAGCCTAAATGAGAGGACTGTTCCTAGAGAAAACCATCTTGCACCTCAAAATCGTAATCGAAATCCCAGAATAAATCCTCCGCAGATAAGAAAAAGAGAAAAAAGAGGCCCTGAACAATAGATCGGGCCTCAATTTCAGGAGAATTATTATGATGAAGATGGGGAAATAGCTGAAGAGGTAGAAGAAAACCAAATAAATTTAATGGGTGTAAATGAAGATGATACTATTTTTCTCACTCAGGAGGAAAAGGAATCATTCTTTTTGACCCAAAATGATCTTGAAGATGAAGAGTCTGATGAGTACAAACAAGGATTTGAAAATGCCATCATGGAAGTCCATAGGCAGTACAATATCAGGAGTAAGAAAAATTTAGATACCTCGAGTAAAAAGAACACTAAAAACTATGCCAAAAAGGTCTTTGAATCTGATCCTAAGAAAAATACAAAAAGTCCTGAGAAAGGTGTAGATAATTCAGGAAATAAGACCACATAAAGCCCTGCTAAAAGAATGTTTGATATTTCTTCCAAAACTGCACAAGTTGATGTCCCTACCACTAATCAACAAACGGAACTTGTCACAAAGGTAGTTGCTAAAAGCTCTGATTTTTCAAACCTGCTTAAGAGTCAAACACCATTCAGTATTGAAAATGAACTTGCCAAATTGAAAATTTATATTCCATTGACTAAATTAATAAACAAAAAATGTGTACAGGACTTAGGTCATGAAAGCATTAAACATACGACAAAGTATAGATACTTTCAACCTGAATGATGATCAACCTGAACTTTTGTTTGGACCAAAAGTTGATGGTAAACCACAAGAAGGAGGTTTCCCTCCGTTTTATGTCAGTCTCGATGTTCATAACAATATTCTCAATAATACAATGCTAAACTCACGCACATCTCATAATTTAATGCCAAAAGCTGTTATGGAGAAACTTAGCCTTGATATTACTTGACCTTGGAAAGACTTTATTCATTTGATTCTAGAAAAGTTAGATGTTTAGGTCTTATTAAAGATATATGTGTCACTTCAGCTCAAATCCCAGCTAAGAGTCTAGTAATGGACATTGTAGTAGCAGACATTCCTCCTAAGTATGGCATGTTGTTGTCATGCTCATGGGGAGAAAATTTACAAGGAACCCTTCAAATGGACATGTCTTAAATACCAATATTTGGTCAAAATAGAAGATTGTATAGGGAAACCTTGATGAAGCATATGGTGAGTAGTAAAAAAAAACCACATAAATACCCCCTTTACTCTTTTCATTCTGACCTTGACTCCTTCATTCTTTATAGTGATGGAGACAGTGATGCACAATTTTCCAAGGTAGAAAAAAACTCTATTGAAAAAGAAGAAAACCCAATGCAAATGATAACACAAAACGTTGAAACTGATCCTTTTTGGAACATGATTTTTGATGTCTAATGTGGCAGAGCAGGCTCAGGGGCTGGTGTTTGGGAAATAAATACAAGAATAATCATGCAGAAGGTCATTCCTACAAACTTATCTTTCAGTGCATTAATAACATAACAAAAGAAGAGGCACTTCTCTTAGGGTTACAATTTCTAAAAAGCTTGGGAGCTTTTAGATTCATGGAGATTTTGAATTAATCATAAAACATATCAAAGGAGAATATGCTGCAAAACATCCTAGATTGAGAGCATAAAATTTTTTTTTTCTTGACTTTCTAAGAACTTTTGATCAATATGATCTTGTGGTCATTCCACGAAATCAGAATATCCTAGATAATGGTTTGGCTTTTCTAGCAAGCACATGCAAGTTGCCTCATCTCAACAGACAATACACAATGGATGTTAAACATAGTCCAGTTGTACTTGATAACATGATATATTGACAAGTATTTGGGAATGACATACATATTGAAAGTTTCTTGCAGTCAAAGGATGAGTTTGAAGACAATATTATAGATTTGGATTGTGAATTAGAAAGTCAAACTGATGTACAAGTTAGTATAGATAAATAGTTTGATGTCTCTAATGTAAATATTTCAACAAGTAAAAATGTACATAACCCAGAATTACATGAAAAAGACCTAGAAAAGGAGGAATTTGAGGTACTTCATCTTAATGATAATTTCATACCCAGAGGTCTTGTGCCATTAGAAGAACTTTTTGATTTCAACGATGTAACAAAAAAGCCAAAAATAGAACCCATAGGAGAAAACATATAAGAGTGAAACATAGGTAGTGAACATAATCCCAAAATGAGAAAATTGTCAAAATCATTGCCTATTGTTATGAAACAAAGATACATAGTCTTGTTCAAATAATTCATAGATTTTTTTGCATGGATTTATGAAGACATGAAAGCCTATGACACTAGTATCATACAACATAAAATACCAATAAAAGAAAATCAAAATCCATTTAAACAAAAACTACATAGGATAAATCCCGTCCTAATGCCTTTGGTTGAAAAATAAGTAAAGAAAATGTATGATTCTAAAATCATGGTTCCTATTAGATATTCTAAATGGGTATCTAACATTGTCCCTACAAGAAAGAAAACTGGAGAAATCATATTATGCATTGACTTCAGAAATCTAAAAAAGGTCTCCTTAAAAGATAACTACCCATTACCAAAAATGGATCACATATTACAAAGGGTAGTAGGATATAGTATTATTTCTATATTAGATGGTTTCTCATGTTATAACCAAGTCTTAGCGCATCCTAATGATCAGGATAAAACTACCTTCACTACTCCATGGTGAAATTTCATGTATGTGAAAATGTTGTTTGGGTTGATGAATGTTGGTGCCACCTTCCAGAGAACAATGGATATTAATTTTTCTGATGATATCAGGCATTTTATTGTGATTTATCTTGATGACATTACTGTCTATTGGAAAAATGATGAGGAACACTTGGCACATCTAAGAAGATTCTTTGAAAAATGTAAAAGGTTTAGCATCTCATTAAATCCTAAGAAAACACTTTTCGGTCTTGAAGAAGGAAACCTTCTTGGTCATATTATTTCTAAGGATGGAATTAGGATTGATCCTAGTAGGACTGAAGACATACTTAAAATTATTCACCCAAGAAACCTCAAAGAACTTCAGTATTTTATTGGTAAAATCAATTTCCTAAGGATATTCATTCCTAACCTTGCAGACCAACATGCTTAAAAAATATTCATAGATCAAATCGAATATTGAAGCTAACCAATCTTTTGATCTGGTCAAACATGCATTGGCAACATCTCCAGTGCTAATTAGCCCAGATTTTACAAAATATTTCATAATATTTTCCTTTGCCTCTGAGCATACTATTGCGGTGGTCCTATTGCAAAAAAACAACGAAGGATTTGAACAACCTATTGCATTCTTTAGAAAAGTTTAAAGGAATGCCTCCTTGAAATACAACATTATGGAAAAATAGGCTTTTGCTTCGGTTAAAGAAATAAAATATTTTAGAGTATATATTTTACATTCCCATATTATAGCTTATGTTCCTAATCTAGTTGTGAAGGAAATTTTAACACAGAATGGACCTGATGGAAAGAGAGGCAAATGGATTGCAATCATTCTGGAATACGTCTTATAAATCAAGCCCACCAAATTGATTAAAGGACAAGGACTGGATAAACTGATGGCTGAGTTCAATTTTCAGGCACTGGATACCAACATGGTTTATTCATTGAATGATAAAGAGGAAGAGGAGACTCTGCAAATTGATGAAGCATTCCTAAACTCCCCCTGGTATGCAAAACTCTTATATGTTTTATTCAACTTAAATTCTCCTCCTGGTCTGACCAAAACAGAAGAAATATTTATGAAGTTGAAACTTGAAAGCAGTTAAATTTTGCATTCTAGAAAATGTCTTATACTGGAAAGATGTTGGTGATATTTTAATCAAATGCTTCTTAAAAGATGACGCAGAAAGAGTCATGCAGGAGTTCCATGTAGGTGACTACAGTGGACACCTTTATTGGAAAACCACTGCAAATAAAATCCTTAGGGCTATTTTTTATTGGCCAACTCTATTCCCTGACATACATAGGATGGCAACTGCTTGTTATAAATTCCAAATATTTGAAGGAAAGAGAAAATTGTTGCCCCTGCTATTAAATACTATTTATGTTGAAAGACCTTTCCAATGGTTCGTATTAGATTTCATTGGCGAAATTCATCCTCCCTCTTCAGCCTATAAGTGGATTCTTACAGCCACTGACTACTTTACCAAATGGATAGAAGCCACTCCCTCTAGAAATGCAACTGATTCTATCATTATTAAATTCCTTGAAACTAATATCCTTTCTAGATTTGGTTGTCCTAGAAAACTCATCATTAATAATGTTGCAGCCTTTAAGTCCAAGAAGATGGTTGATTTTTGTCATAAATACCACATTACTTTGGGAAATTCAACAGCTTATTACCCTCAAGGTAAAGGGTTAGTTGAATCTTCAAATAAAAGTTTTGGAAATATCATCAAAAAGCTATTAGAAGAAAACAAGAAATATTGGCATAGCAAGCTGGTCATGCACTTTGGGCTGACAGACTTACTACCAAAAAATCAATTGGAATGTCACCATACCAATTGTTCTATGTAATGGACGTATTTTTTCCATCCTTTTTAGGAGTTAAAGTCATGAATATTATTCAAGGAATACAGCCTAAACCAAATGATGTACAAAGAAGGATTAATCAAACTATTCAACTACAAAAATCTAGAGAAGAGGTTTATAACAGAACCCAAGTTGTTCAAAAAAATATCAAGAAGATATTTGACAGAAGAACAAAGGCTAATGATTTTAATCTAGGAGACAAAGTATTGAAATGTGATTCCAGAAGAGAAGATAAAGGTAAAAATGGAAAATTTTACAACCTTTGGCTATGACCTTACATTATTTATGCTTTCAAGGGAAATAATGCATATTTTATTAAAGAGTTAGATGGAACAGAGATACCTAGAGGTCATGTAAATGGCAGGATGTTGAAGCATTAATTCTATTAAGAATACAGTTTTATCCTTCATCATTGTAAATACCATAGTTTTTACAGTTTGTAATTTGGTAACTCATTAACAAAGGTTGAAGCCCGTACAGAAGGCCCTAAGCCTAGATTGATGAGTTATCATAAAACAGAAAAAGAAATCAGATGAAGACTTTGCAGAAATGGAGTACTCAAGGCTACTGATCTTATGTTCTTGACACTTCACTTGGTGAAGTGCCATCCCTAGCTGGAGCCACTATTATGGTCCTATAAATTATAGGATCTCAAGGTGATTGAGTATCTTATAGTTGGAATTTTCATATTGTACATGAATTTCAATATTCAAATGATTTCCAAAAAAAAATATGTAAAAGAAAAGAGGGTATTTGAAAAAAAGAAGAAAAAAGTTGAAAAAAATGAAAGAAAATAAAAGAAAGCCCCACAAACGAATAATAATGAAAGTGTTGCAAGTCAAAATGCCACTACCGATAAGTTAGTTTGTTCAATTAATACAGTTTAAGAATGATTGAACAAGTTAAAAATTTTGTTAAATAGGATAGTGAATAAAGACTTACCAAACAGCTTAATCTTGGTAAGTCGGTAGCTAGGTAGAAATGGAATTGATTCAACAGTGTAATCTAAATCAATACACGAAATAAGGGATAGAGTAGAGTGGATTTTCATAAAAGAAAAAAGATAATTTGGGTCTACTAGTTCAAATTCACCCTGCAAAAGAAAATATGAAAAAATGTTAGATTAGAAGAGACTGTAGGTTGAAAAAGGAAGGTGATTTAGGAAAGACATGAAAGATTTATCCTAGGTTGGAGTGCAAAGATATTTTATATGATGGAGAATTCAAAGAGATTAATTTTTAATCCAAAGTTCAAAGGTATGGTTCATGAAAGGGTATTTGTTACATTTTACTCTTATACCTATGTTTTTCCCTTTTTCGCCCACATTCCATTTATTTTCCGACCCCACTTTCCATTCCTGTCACATCAGAGTTATACTTATGCCACCTTTCCCATCATCTCCATCTACATCTTTAGATCCGAAAATCATAATCACTCTTCTACCCCCCCTCACCATCCAGACGTTGCCATCGGGGGGGGGTCTGAAATGAGAAGTATCAAAAGATGGACCCACAATGACGTGGCACACACTGGCGAGTTCACACCCCTCCCTCTCACCAAAGCCGCTTACCGCGCGCTACCCCCTCTGAAATAAGTATTCTCCACCAACACAAAACCAACCTCCCAACCGTTATCCCTTAGCCTATGCCATCGTGCCACCTCTTCCACTCGTTGCCCATCCAATCAGCTCTGCTCCTACCCAAATAAATTTGTTGGATAATTAAATATGTTTAACCGCTAACCAATGGACCCATGCCATGGACAACATGAAACTAGGAAAAACTATAAAATACCTTCCTCCCACCTGTTTTGAACTTTACTAGGCTCTCCAATTACCACCCCTTCAACTAGTTTTTCGTTTTTACAAGTTAAGTAACACTAGCGGACTGCAAATCCCAGTGTTTCCTCCTGACCCATTGTTTTTCTCACTTCAATTCCGCCTCTACACTCTACAAACCTCCATCACCAGCTCAATCAATCAATTCTGCAAACTAAACTAGTCATGCCGCCCAAGAAGAAAGGTCAAGAACCATTCAATCGTATGGTTCACCCTCCGATTGACATGGATCATATTAGCCTACCAAATAAGGAATTTAAGATCCAAGAGACCCTATGTGACTTTGATATTTGCGATGTTAAGTGTTTTTTAGAGGACAAGTTAATATATGTTGTCGATGACATTGGGTTGTGGGACACAAATTTGCCCCACTATATTTTTCCCTAAAACCAACAATGCCCCATAATTTATTAGAAGATGTCGTGCCTGCTATATCCCTAACCAGAGAGATGTAGTTTCCCTTACAGGTGAATTATTGTTCACAATTAATGTCCAATCCATCATCCAAATAATGCAAGGACCCTCAATAGAAAACACACACCATTCTCCCGAGAAACCCTCATAGACCTATATCGAGAGATATATTTTTCCTAGAGAGACAAAACCCTTGAGTTATTATTAATTGACAATACTCCTTTTCCTAAGAAAAATCCCCCATATACCTCATTCTCATTCCTTGAAAGAACCAAAAAAATAGCCAAATATTATCATATCTCCTTGGGTACTACTCTAACCAATGGATAGATGAGGCAATTTTAGGAATTTCCCTCCAGTCTCCGCTGATTCCATGGCCTATATCATGTTTGATTTTAGCCAATTCCTAGCTAATACCATCCATAACTTAGAAAAATCAAGCCTCCTACGTTTGATATTGAAGCTGAAGAAGTGGTTGACGAATGAATAATTAACATGAATAAACATCAAATTTTATGAGTATAGCAGTAAGATCAAGGCTCGTTTGGTGATTTATTGATTACGGAAAAAAACTACTTTATGGTGGGAGGAAGTTTAAAATGTATGAGGAATCGAAGACCAGAATGTGACTTTGGATGATTCCCAGCAATATTATAAGGATAAATATCTAACATATCATTTCTATGAGGAAAAAGCTCAAGAATTTCATGATTTGAGGTTGGGACAGCTATCAATGGATGAATTCATAACTAAATTTACCTCATTATTGAGGTAGGTACCGTATTTGAAGGATTAAAAAGCCAAGGTATAATGGTTCTTGTGTAGCTTACTTGCACACATGAAGGAAAAAATTGAGTTCGTCAATCCAAAGACTATGGATGAGGTGATTTGAAAAGCACGAATGTGCTATCAGGAAGATAAAATGAAAGGGGATATTGGTAGGAGTTGGCCGCCAAGGAAAGGGAAGAAGAGTACTCAAAATTTTAAAAATAATAGGCGAGGTAACTTCAAGAGTGCTACATTAATGAACCCAGCAAATAGACCATCTGGGAGAAACCAGCATAAGCCTAAATGGCTAGCAGAAGACCAACCTACAGAGGCATCTAGCAGACCAAACCATGGGCCAACCCAAAAACCCCCGCTGCAATGTTGGGGCTATGGTGAGGCATACTATTATAAAAACTTTCGTCACCATGGAAGAAATGAAACTGTAGCTAATCTGCAAGAAGCATCTATGGTGGGAGATGTTGCATGAAATATACCGAGGATTAACTCTACCTTAGAAGATCGGCAAGCGGATTACCAACCAATAATGATAGAACTAGAAGGTAAGATATTTTTCCAAACCATATCTATTTTGGTTTATCCAGTGCCGGTTTAAGTTATATAAATCCGAGAATATTTGGGTAAAAAGTACTTACAAGAGTCCGAAATTTAAAAGCGGTTGGTGCAATTGGCTACTGTGTGTCCAAGAAGAGATTAATGCCAAAGTCTCAAACTACCCTCACACACAGGGAACCATCATATAAATGTTGACCTGTACCCTACACTGGTTCTCATAAATTTTTATTAAGAATGTGAAATGGTTAGAATGGCATTGGTTCAGGTAGATTAAAGAAGAAAACCATCATTTATATGACCGAGATGGTATCACGCTGTGATTTATAGGGAATTAAGAAAACCACTTCGCTCAGCTCTCATAACTACATCTCTGGTTGGGTAAATGCATTAGAAAAGGTGTCAAATTTATCCTATTCAAGTAGGATTCTACCAACTCTAAGGACAAGACTTTATTTTTGGAGAATATAGCCGTAGTTCAAGATTTTAGGGATGTTTTTCCGTAAAACATACTCTGACTACCTCTAAAGCGAGATATCGATTTCACCATTGGAACTAACGCCTGGGGCAAGACCGATGTTATGAGCACCATATCGAATGAGTGTACAAGGGAGCCAACCGAGTTAAAAATGTAGCTATAGGAATTGTTGGACAAGGGGTACATCTATCGTAGTGCATCTCCCTAGGGGCACTTTCAAGACGGTTCGTGAAAAACGAAATATGCATGATGCAATGCAGTGATTACTTTTGAAACTTAATGTAAATTGGACTGTTCAGCAATTGCCACTACTTCGACAGACGATCTTTTCGATCAAGTAAAAGGAGAAATCGTATTATCAAAGATAGATTTAAGATCTAGATATCACCGTATATGTATAAAGGATGAGGATTTATATAAAACAAAATTTTGTACCCGATATGGGCTTATGAGTTCATGATTTTAACGTTTGATTAACCAATGCACCAACAACTTTCATGAGTTTTATCCATGGCATATTTCATCCATTTTTGGATAAATTTGTTTTGACTTTAATCGATGATATATGAATTTATTCAAAAACCATGGAAGAACATAAGGAACATTTATGATTGTACTAAAAATTGTTGAGGGACCATCAAACTTATGCCAAATTCAATAATTTGATTTCTAAGCAAAGAATACATCCGCATTTAGGCCATGTAATTTCTCGCTAAAGTGATATTGGTAGGTCCCGAGAAACAAAAGAATATTATGGAGTGAGGGTACCAAAAACACGAGACAGAAGACGTTATTTTATGGGCTTCCTGGCCGGCTATTACTAGAGTTTTATTCGTGGTTTCTCTAAAACTTTTCCTATTACCTCCTTGCAAAAAAAAGGGTGAATATTTAAGTGGACTAGTGAATGCAAAACCAAATTTGAATGCATACAAAGAAATTGTTGTCTATCGCTCACGTCTTTGAAGGTAGCTGACCCAAACAAGTCATTTGAATTTTTTACCGATGTCATAAAGGAAGGGTGGGGACAGTTGTTTTCACAAGACAAGAATGTTACAGAATATGAACTAGAAAGTCGAAACATCATGAATAGTGATATTCTCCTTATGATGTAGAGTTGACCACAATATTTCTACGTGCTCAAATTATGAGGAACTACTTCATTGGGGAAAACTTTGTGTTGTAAACAGACCACAACAACTTCAATTTAGCTATGTTAACTGGTGGTGACTTGAATGTTACCAAGGTTGAATGTATTTATGAGTGAATTCGATTTTTTGAAATTCAAAAGATTGAAAGGTAAGAAAATCATGTCATTGATGCCTTAAGTAGGGAAACCCATCGTGTTTATGAACTATACTTTAACCAAGTGTATTTAAGTTCTGTATGTGTGAAGGAAGCAACACAAGAAGATCCCGGATACTTCCGTTTTTTGTAGCAAGCACACGGGCGAGAAAACCGAAAACAATCGTATTATAAGATAAATAATGAAAATCTATTGGTTTTCAAGAAAAATATACTTCCCTAATCAAATGAGTCAAGGAGTTGATTTTGGATGATTATCACCGAAGCTCTTATGTTGGACACCTCGTTACTAGAAATGCCGACAAAGAATCATAAAAGACTACTTTTGGCCTCGGGATGCGTAGTAACATGGCGCAAGTACGACCAAATGTTTGGAATGTCAAGAGTTCAAGCAAAAAGGAGCATCAACACCAAGCGGTTTTGATTGTGAATTCATTCCCATAGTAGAGTGGAAATCGTAAGTTCTTTCACTAACTTTTATTACATGCTTAATACAAAAAGAGACACAATGACTCCATTATTGTGGTATGATTGACTCAAAGAAGGTAGCTCACTTTATTTCCACTATATTCAATTAAAAACATTAAAAATTGTTACATTTCATGAGGGAGGTGTTCAAATTATATGTTCCGAAACAAATATCTCAAAGCCGAGATGTGAAATTGCCCATCCTTTTGGAAGAAACTATTTACCTTCTGCTAGGCACACAATTCCAGCTAGCACTACTACCATCTCAGGAATGAATGGGTAGACCGAGTGAGTATATCACCCTAGAAGACATGTTATGTATGTATGTCATAAACTCATTTAAGTGGGAAGATTATTTCTATTTAGTATAATTTTTCACAATACCGGGTACCAAGAATCCCTCAAGATGAGTCCTTTGAGGCATTATACTAAGACAATGCCGTACACCCATCAATTGGAGAAGCTAAAACCTAAACTAATGCTTGGTCCTTAAATGTTGGAAGAGATGTGAGCATGAAGTAATAAAGATCCGATAGAATTCAAAAAGTCGCCTTCTAAGATAGGCAGAAGTACAAGGCAAATCGAAAAATAATGTATCGAGAATTCAAAGTGGGCGATCATGTATGTGAGAACCGCATCGAAGAAGAGCACCCTAAGATGGCCTACCTATGCCAAATTTCTCCCCGATTCTACACCTCTAAATCGTGAAAGAGTGGGGCTTGCCTATCGGCCGACATTACCTACTTCATATACAAAGTACAATGTGTTTCTGCGATTCATACCGAAACGATATGTGAACGACCCAAAGCATGTAATACATTGGCCAAACATATAGGTAAGTTGTAATTACTACTAGGTCCTCTGAAAAGCAATGAATATTTAATTAATTAACTAAATTTTTTATTGTTTTCGCTTTCCAATCCGTAGGAGAGAATTCCCCCGGGTAGTAGCCTAAATTTTGATTTTCAGAAGAGAGAAATAACGCTTCCGGAGGCGAGCCATCTCCCAAGTTAAAGTGCAGTTGAAGAACCTTGGTCGTAAGAGGCTACTTGGGAAGATGAAGGATTTGCTAGAAACTTATCAAGAGTTATTTATCGGGATGATAAAAACAATTTTATAATATATTTCTCAAGCAAAGTGTATCTAACAAGTTAATTTATTTATGTTATTTTAAAAATAAAATTACATTTGACTTCTAGGCTGCAAAGGGATTAACGAGTGTTAATATGTTGATGAACATGGAATCTTTTTGAATAAAGAATCACATTATGGTTTTTTTTCCATAACCCGATGGTAAATTTTCCAAGATTCCAGTAGCAGGTGGAATAAGCAGTTATTCACAACTACCTTCTCCTCCGAGGATAAAAGGAACCGCAGAGGAGAAGGGTTAGTAAAGATAGCAAACAACAAGTTGGCTATAAGGTGAGAGAGGTCGAGAGCTGGTTAGCAACGGCGGAACTCTCACAACTTGAAATAGGAGAAGAGAGTGGACAAGAGTATTGAGTGTCTTTCTACGAGGAGAATTGCTATTAAATCTACCTCCAGTGAGTGACAGTGAGGGGAGCTTAGACACCATGAATCTCTCATGGCTGGTGGGGCCACTATTATTTTGATTTAATTTGAGATAATTATCATAATCTCATAACAGCAGTAAAAAATATAAGTTTAAAAAATAAATTGGTGATGTTAAGTAAGTTTCAAGATAAAATAGTTAAACATCCTGAAAAAGAGTTCAATTGCTATTCTCTTTAGGATTTATGAAAACAGTATCTAAGTTGTAATGGTATGAGGAAAATTCAAATAATGACTAGATAAGTGTACCTTTCTAAATTTCTTATGCTATTAAATCGTTCGTTAATTAGACAAGGATTATTTGTTTCTAAGCTAAAGACTCAAGTTAATCGTTAAAGGGTGAGTATATTAAGACCCTAGCGGGAGTAAATCAACGTGGGGTCCCATAGGCTGACATCGTGCTGCAATTTGCAGAGTTTTATCAAAACTTTGAGTTCAAAGAATACATTACTTGACAAAAAGTTATCTATATATTTTCACAAAGATCTAAAGCATATCAAGCGAATATCTATACGTAAATGAAGGAAAAAATGATAACACAATACATCCAAATATGCAAAATACAAAGGAAATTATCAAACAATTTAGAGGAATAATCAACCATGAGGGGATTACATGAGAAAACATGTAATATTGAATCATGACTATTCATGAGAATTCATTTCCTCGTAATAAATTGAACCTCGTTAAATTTAATGTTGTAAGAAAAAAATTGTATTATTTTAAAAATAGAAACCTTGCCACACTCCCGAGAAAACCTCTATCATAATAACCCTGGCTTAAAAGTGGTAGAAAAGGGTTTGAACAAAAATAACTTTAAAAGAAAACAAGACTAAATGGAAATTTGACGAAACACCTTTTGGAGAATCACCATAGCTATAAACTTTTAAACAAAATAGTTCGAAGAATGGCAAGATCCACAAGATATGTATATATAAATATGGATTTCCAAAACTAGAAAACAGAGTTGAGTTACAAATGCACTAAAGAAAATAACACACATGTAATGTGCTCAATATTCCTAATAAAATTACAATCAGTCTCATACTAAAAATATTGGAACATTTACAGTGCCGACACTACTACATTTATGAGACCAAGCACCTCGAAGCTTCGACGCGTGACCAAATGTTTTAAATTTTCCCCAAATTTTTTTCCATCCCCCGCTCGAAACCGGTTGCCATACCGACGTCTATAGGTGTTGTCGCAATACCGACATTAAATGATGTCGCAATTGCGACGTTTAAAGGAAGACGTCGTTAATTGCGACACCATGGCCCAAAGCGTCGCTATATTGAGACGAGCTTTTCCAACGCTTAACCGTGACACAATGCTCCAAAGCCGCGATTGCGACGTTTGGAGGGCACTACCTAATAGCGACGCTTTTCTCGTTCGTCGGTATAGCGATGTGCTTACTTTTCGCTACACAAAAATACCAAACTTATAAGGCCTTGCATAAAAATTCTAAACTTATATGCGTCACATAAAAATGTTTCTTATTTGTCGCAATAGCTACGTTTGATATCACACGCGTATTCGCCTCTCGCTTCTTGCAATATTTTCTCGCATTTCGCGCTCGGGCCCCGTGCACGAGCATTTTCCTCGCGCATTCGCCCCCGCCGCCGCCCCCGCCCCCCGTGGCCGCATTCGCCCCCGCCTGCAAATGGTAAGTCTACCTGTGCCCTTCCTCCTATAGTAGGGGTCACCTATTTGGGTTTTTTGGTCACCCCATTGGATTGTGGTGTTAGGCCGTAGGCTCGTCGTAGATGTCAAGAGTCAAGATTCAATACCCTCTATTATCTTCATCACCCAATACAAGATTTAAATTTTTTCCCAAAGAAACGCTTATTAATTCGTTAAAATATTATTTCTCCCTCTGCTTTAAAAACCTCATACATTTAATGAAACAAGCATCGTATTTCAATCGATAAAAACTATTAGTGTTTAAATGTACATGTGTGCTGTATTAACGTCGACATCACGCGCGCATTTGCCCTCCGCTTCTTGGGAGAACACCATTCGCCCCCACCACCCGCCCTCAGCCTCTCGCAACAACATTCGCTCAGCATTCGCCCGAGTCGCACGTCGTACCGCCGCATTCGCCCCGAGCTCTTGCGAACAACATTCGGCCCGGACCGCCCTCGCCCTTTTCTGCACGAATACCGCCCGCATTCGCCCGGCCTCTGGTGCACGTCCCTACCTCGCATTCGCCCTCGCTCGCTCGCTCTCTCGCCCCGCAGAACATTCGCCCCCGCCCCTCTTGCAAAATGGTGTTCTCATCGTACCGCCCTTCCTCCCCTATAGTAGGGTTGACTCTATTTGGGTAATACCCTATTGGATTTAGCAGTCGTATGGTCTTCTCTAGATGCTGAATCAAGATTCAATACCCTCTATTATCTTCATCACCCAATACAAGATTTAATTTTTCTCAAAGAAACGCTTATTAATTTGGCAGCTATTATTTTCCCCCGTTTTAAAAACCCCACATTTAAATGAAAACAAGCATTGCATTTCAACTACAAAAATCTATTAGTGTTCAAATGCATATGTGTGCATCACTTGTGTAGGGTATTCCTTTTTCCACTTTCACATTATCCAAGAATGTGTGCAGTATAGTTCATATTTTTTATGATTTAGATTGTCGAAAAAGGAAAGGTAAATTATTTCCCATGGAAAAAGAAGGCTTACTTTTTATAGGTTGCTCTGGACTTACGTGGAAAATTTATGGTTTGCCTTTCATATTATGTGTAGTTTAAATTTGAATCACGATTATTCTACATGAAAATATAATTACCTATGTGATGGCCCTTCATCACTAATTAAAATTATAGGGTTTCAATTTCCCAGACTCTAACTCATCTCGATGCCAAATTTAGGTTCTCACTGGTGTAATTACCTTCCATTGATTTCCTTTCTCCGGATCTTGCCTGTACTTAAAAGTCATCAATGACACATATTATTTCTTGTATCCCAAAAGGCTTTATAGTAGAACATATTGTGTAAGTGACACGGAGGATTCTTTTTAGAATCGCAACGTGGTTCATGCGATTTCAGTTATATATCACAACTTGTCCTTAATAACCACACTACGAGGTAGGTTCAACTACTTGAATCACAGACATATATGAAGTTGTGTGATGAGTCCATATCATGTGTCTATTATGGTGAAAAAAGTGAAGACACGTAATGATAGTTATTATGTTAAATATTACTAGAAACATTTTCTTTAAAATTATTCATGCTATCAAGATGTCAAAATCTCCAGCATTAGGTGTCAATACTCGTAGCTAATAGATAATAATAATAATATAAAAAAATCACAACTTTATTCTTGAAAATATGATCATACACATTGGTAACCTAGTTCATGAGTTACTATCACCCAAAGACTGCAAACAAACTTAAAATATAAATTAAACCAACATGAGAACTAACTAAGGCCGACAAAAATCATGCCATAACCTCGGCATTTTGAAACTCAAATTTGAATCCATCATAAGTACAATGCAAACTCGATGGATTTTCAATGCATGTTTGCATGCTACACTTATTCTCCGTCTAGATATCATTTTTTAAAATGGAACCATTAGTCAAGCCCACAAACCTTTTTATGTGAAAAAATTTCAGCCCATTTGAGCTCTTTTTTGCTCCACCACCTACAAACCAAAGGCTGCTGGCCGTGTCTCGCTCTCTCTACCTAGGGGCTCAGATTCTCGCTCTCTTCGCGTCCCGGGTCTTGGGGACTTGTGGGACAAGCTTCTACGCCCTCGTCGCTCCCTCACCGCCCCTTTAGTTTATGGTTTCTGCATGGTGTTGATGTCACTAGCAGCCTGAGAATCCAAGTGATTCGATTCGATGGTGACATGGCCGATCTTGATATATTCGGCAAGAAGTTGTGGATGCAGAGACTAGTGGGGCATTAACTTGAGCATTTATGCTCATTTATCATGATGATGATATCATTTGATATTCATATGTTATGTTTCTTATGTTTTATGTTTCGGTATATAACTTATTTGCGTTTAAGTTTTATAACTTGCATTTGAGTTGTAAACTCTTCGGGCTTAAATTTATTTTGAATCTTGATATAATATGTCATATGATATCTTAAACTTTATTTTCATCAAAATATTGTTAGTAGTTACATTAATGATTATATAGTTACAAACTTACAACCACATGCATGATCGTATGATGTATATTAATCTCAACTTTTTAAATTTGTCCTAATTATATGATCTATCATTCATCGATTTGTAATTTCCTATCATTTATGATTTATCTTTCAAGATGCAAGTGTATGATAATCGTATATACATTCTCAAAAACATAGTTACATTTTAAATATTAAATTTTATAATTTTTATGACCCCGACGTCCTCGACGTTTCCCTAAAAATTGGTAGAGCTTTTTGCACAGGGCCGCTCTCGCTCCCCTCGTCCCCTTTCTCCCACCTGTAAGACTCAGAACATCGTCATAAACATATGCAAACACATATCACGATCTTGGAATTCCAGTCACATATGTATAAAGCAATGTTCCATAATTCGGCTCTACATCATCAATTTGAAGAAACTTCATTGAATATCAAATTATGGAGGGGGGAACTTTTTGCCCGCAAATATTTGGCTCAAAATCAGGACCATCTTCGATGAGGTGAATGAGAACTATGACATTTGAAGAAGTAGATTAGTGCCTTTTCCTCCGGCCATGGAGTCACATACGTCATCCATCACAAAAATTTGTCTTTGTTCATTCTCACCGAAAGTTGCAAAAAATCATGCCCCAATTGAAACGACACTAAATTTGAAAGATATAATAAAAATGCAAGCTAGAAGTGCCCTATTAACAAGCAAAGGGAAAACCTTCCTACCTACCCTAATCGAGATAACTTTGATTAATAGGAAACATGATATTTCCTATGAGTCGATCCAACAACTTGTTAAATGCAGGACTAAATCATGCATTTGATTTCAGCAAACATGCGTATGAAGAGAAAAAGTGCGTAATTAATGGAAAATCCACACATGCCACTTATAAAAACTACAATTTAAAGGTCAAAAAATACTTAAGGCCTTAACTTAATTTGAATCCAAAAATGACAAAACAGATTAGTGAAAACACTAGGAGCAGTGTGGTGAACAACATAAATAAAAAGTGAAGATAATTTTCCCCAAGATGCCTTTGTCACCGAAGTATGAAAACATGTTTTCCTTTCCTTTATAACATGCAAGGAATGCACATAGGTATGAAAGCTTCTGCACAGAGGAAGCCTACTTAAATATATCATTTGTGGATTGAATGTTTGGGTGCCTTAATGCAAATGAGACACATTTTGGAGGACTCCATTCAACAAAAAAGGGCATATTTGTAAAACCTAATTGTCCCTATGTCTTATTAGAAATTATTTCAGTTTTCATTTTAAAGTCAAGTTAGATATTGCTTTTTCAAGTTTTTAAGTATTTATAATTTTATTGCAATGTGTAAGGTATCAGACTTAGCAACATATGAACAACCTTAGACAAGATGATCACAGAAGAGGCCAATGGAAGAACATGTAAAGGCCAAGATTACCTCTATCTTTTAGTATTTTTATTATTTACATAATTGAAACAATATTAATTTTGTTCAAATATGCAATACACCTAGCCATGGTATCACCGATGATTCCCTCTTTGAGGAAGAGCCTTTTCATCCCCATTCTGCTTGTTGCAAAAAAAGGCACTTAGATGCAAGGTTTTAATTAATGCTTTGATAGATGCACCTCAAACACCTGAAATAGAAGAGAGGATAAACATCTTACAGAGGCAAGTACCTAAACAGATATCAAAATAGTAAAAAGTCAAAAGGAGGGTGTTCCGCATGATGAATTTAAGATACTTTTGATTTTTAATTTACATTGACCAACCAACAAAAAGTTCTTTTAAGGAAGTCATACCATTTAACCCGTGTTGGTGGTAGACACAGGGCAAGAGATTGCCCAACAACCTCTGTGACACCTTTCTACCTTTAGGTGCTAGCCAAGAACACACCGTCGAAGTCGACACCCAACCAATCGTCGAACGTGTTGGCACGATGAGTAAGGCCATGGCTACCATATTATTGCGTTTCCGGAGCTACACGGTCGCTCCACAGGACCATTAATGGCACGTCAGCGAGAACGATGAGGGTGTCTCTACAAAGGCCAAGCAAAAAATAACCCTGGTGTAAATTTTAATATTTTAACTATTTCATGTACTTTATCTAAAAACAGCTGGTCATGATTTTTATTTTTTAAATTAATGACAATATTCTTTTTGGTTTATTCTCGTGTAGGAAACAATGAGTTCTTCATGGCAGATTCTCGGAGAGCGTGCGTTGGCACTTTTGCCCAACTACACGTATTGCAGAATTTCGTATTCAATTTAAAAAAGAACTTCTAGATTATCTAGAAGCCCTTTGGGGCTTCCAAGTACATTTGATGAAAAGCGGCTCAGTAGCTGAAAATATTTGAAATATACTGGTGACACCTATAGGACGCAATTGTAATTTAACCCCAGATATGAGCGTTCCCCAGCTTTCCCGAGAGAGTGAGTGGAGAGCACCATCCATGACGGAAGAGAAAAGGGTAAAGAAAGAAGGAAAATGCTAACCGGACCCGCAATAAAATTACAACTTTAATTCAACAGCTTTTAATTTTCTTTATGTATAAAAATAAAAGTGTGCTACGTCATATCTCGACTTCATCCTTTGACAATAAAGGCCACCGATTAATTAAAAGGCAACCAAAGCTAGGATTGAGAAAAAAGGGCCATCACAAGCCCCGCTGGTGTGTGGCTACTTTGAAATTAGTCATAAGAATTGTAATTAAGAAATAAAAAATCTTATAATTAATTGTATCGCCCTCTCAACGTTTTTGTAATCTCATTTAGTGATTAAAAAATATATAACCGTATATAATGTAGGGTGATGACTTTGGAACAATAACCACAAGAGGAAGACAAAAATATTGCTTTCCGTTTTGGCTATCAAGTCGTAGTTGAATTGTCACAGAAGTTTAAAATGTCCCAAGATCTACAATGCTCCGATATGTAAAACATTAACCTTTCAATATTTTTTGTTTCATCCATAAATTAACGTTCAACAACTTTGTTTTAAATCGTGACAAACACCACCGAATACAGTAAATAACCCGCCTAGAGCCGACAGATGATCCTCTCAAAACCTCGATCATTGTGGGGACCAGCGATAATGTCGTTATCATGAGGGCCGCATTTAATTAATTTCCATCATAATTTTTTTTCAATTACACTGCTGTCCTTATAACGTTTTTTTGTTTAAATGATGAGAATGTTTCCTCGAGGATCTTACCACCGCAGAGTAAGATAGGCAACAACTTCAACGGCGGTAAATCGGTGCACCAAAATAATCTCATTGCAATTTTTTTATTAATATTACCGAACTAGTTCAACGATATTTAAAACCTAATAAATTTAATATTCGTTTTTGGAGGCGATGCCCGTCGATCGGGATGAGACCGTACATCGTGACAATGCAACCAGGCTGGCCAAGTACAACTGGTGCACTGTAAACAATCTCATTGCAATTTTTTTTATTATTATTACCGAACTAGTTCACACGAAACTCGATACCAAATTTAATATTCGTTTTTGTAGGCGATGCCCTCCGTCATCGGATGTATTCGTACATCGGAATACGTGAATTTGTGTCGTTAAAGCAAGGGTGTTGAAAGGCACTAAACAGAGTTAATATACGATGATATTGATGATGTAATTAGGAGCTTTAAAAATAGGAAGAAGAAAAAAGAAATTCTGACAATGTAAAATATTGTATTATTATAAGACAAACGTTACCATACTTGAACGTGCGTTATATAAAAAACTCATTTATCATACTATTTTTATGTCAAGCATTAATTGCAATGTTTCCTCATGTATTTTTTGTTGAATGTTTTTTTTATTAGTTATTGAATATATATGCTCATGAAAGTAAAATGAACATAGATTGGGTATCAGAACCGAGAGTGATGTGAGGAGGGGCCATAAGAGCTCTCCACCTTCACGTGGTTGGCCCTCAAGTGCAGAGAGAATAATTTATTGAGTGATTTATCTTGAGCAAACCTCCCTATCTGAAGAAAGAAGCCAAAAAAGCCATCGTTGACTTAGTTGTTACCTTTTCTTCTGCTATGGGAGGCTCGTTCCAAGTTCATGCGACTCAGCAATAAATTGTTTCGAAACGAAGAGGAGCTTATTCATGTATGTTTGGACATTTTCAACATATGTTCTAACATTATCATAAGAATGCATCTTTAGAGTAAAAAAATATCAATTACTTGTATTTACGTTGTATAGATAATGATGGGATTTTGATTGACTCGTTATGCAGACAAACTTTCCGATCACGAGCAATACAACTTGTCAATCAGTATTATGTCTCGTGATATTTTTTGTTGTGCGCTTGACCAGGTTCGTAATGTCACATTTGCAAGTTCCTACAGCTCATAATTCAATATTAAGCTGTCGCCGTATTATTATAGGTTTTTTGTATAAGCTTTTTTCATCTTATTTGATTGGAAGCACCACATGTGTTTCCCCGTTGTTCACTATGATTTCTCCCATTACCACTCCCAGGATGAATCCGACTTTATTGTTACATAGGTTACTTTTATTGTTACTATGATTTCTCCATTTATTATTTCATAGGTTACATCATGTAAAAGTTGTCAATCTCAGTTGGTGATGAGCTTTAGTTCTTCCGTATTTGGGGCTTTTTCTGATATTTTTCCCTGCGGTCATTCCCGCATCACCCTTTGCTCGATATGCTACAATTAAACATTTGTACCAATTGGCACATGTAAATCTCCAGTGGTGCCACATTTCACCTATTTTTCAAAGGAGAGTTTAGGTATCTCTTAACATAGCTTCAAACCAATTCAGTTGGCCCTTGACTATTGTCACATAATACTTATGGTTTGGATTGATGAGCATGTTCGAATGGTTGGTTGATTCACAAGAACCAATTACAAATCTCTTCTTCCCCAACACACAAAATAAAAAATTTTTTTGACAGACATTACGCTTTCAATACTTGGAAAAACAAACTTCTATTCCTTCAATAACTCAAAAAAACTATTACACTACTTCCTCACCGAGAGGGATTACAAAAATTATGATCGGCTACAAAAACGCAGTGGCATAAAACCAACTCACCTGCTTATGCATTCAAAACAAACATACTCTTGCCTCTAAGACACTGGCCGTGTTTTTCTCTTTTCGCATCATTGCATACACACCAAAAAGTTACACCGCCACTTTTTTACACACCGGCTATGAAGAAAAAATTTACGACCGTTCATAAAAACTACCAAGCTTTTTTCACCTTTTTATTTTTATATGTCAACATACAACATATTATAATAAACCCTCTTTTTAAAAAAATAAAATTAAAAACTAAATTCTATGGCCTTACCTTCATTTAGGAAGGAGAACATACAAAGGGTTAAACTATCAAAACATTAAAGAACCCTTTCCGTCGACTTCGAAAAGTCTAAATAGATTGAATTTCAAACTAAATTCGTTGCTCCAAAATGGGATGTCAGACAGCTATTTTCCTTAATTTTTTAACTCGAATTCTCAATCCAATGCCCTATGTGTACCCTAAGTCCTGCTGTGTTTTCGTATTCCCTTCACCTTCATGCGATCCAATATTAATGTCTACTGCACCTCCTTTTTTGAATTTACAAACTCGTCGGGTACCGTTTTGTTTAATTTCTCGTTGGTGAATTATGCGGAATGTCATTATGAGCAGCGAACACAATCCGTACATAAATATGGTTGTGGCCGTTCACAAAAAAACATGCAAGAATTTTAAATGCCGAATTAAATTTCTCGGATGGCATGTCTCCATGTTGTCGTCGTATCCGTCCTTTCACGTGTGCAGTCAAACAGCGAAATTCAACAAGAGAACAATAAGTGAGGGTGTAAAGGCAATCTTTGTCGATGGCACCGGATTAAGATCATCTATTCGTGTCAGGTCTTTATGTGTCGTGCTCTTAGTTTTGGGTTGGGTTTATCGAGTCTAAGATAGTTTTTTAGTGAAAAAATTGCTATCAGTATTAAAAAAATTCTGTTCTTTTTGTCAAAATTTATGAGCTTGTTAGGAACACAAAACCGACAATGGTTGGTATCTTAAATTTGTGGAAAATAATTTGAAATGAAACCTTTGCTTAGGTTGTTGCAAAACAGTGCAAAACCTCATTCAAATTACTAGTATCACAAGACAATAAAGGCCCTTGTTTCGAACTCAAAATTTTGTCAAAGGAGGTAAACGCCTTGCCTTTTCGAGGTATCGGTTTTCCTTTTTGGCCGATGGTTTGGTGTATTCAATTTTGTTCGTTGCCTAAGGTATTTTTTGGTTGCAAATCTTTTCATTTTTCATACAAATTTGGCCTTGTGGAATACATTTGATTGTGTGGTCTTGTTAGATCTACAACATTTGTAGTTGTTAGTCTTACAATGGTAGCAATTTTTATATTATGGAAATAGTTGATGCAATATTGTCATTTAATCTCATCGTTAGTGGTAGCATGTTGAGAAGTTTTTTGTGAAACACTATATTCAAAATGACACACTTGATCCTATACAAAAGATCATGTGCACTTGACTTCAAAATTTATATTCAAAGTGTGCCAGACAACTCTTGCAAAATTTCAAATATTTAGGTTAGTTTTAAACCATTATCTTTTTCATGTATTGGATGTCGAAATGTGAAAAAGACTTTGGTATGAAACCAATCCTGGTGAATACCTAAGACAACAACCACTTCCAAGACATGATTTAGAAGCAGAACAAATGTGCTTATGCTTACGTAAAGATATCCTCGATGCATTGTTAATGCTTCAACAGGGTTATTTTTGGAGAAAATAACTCTCATTCCTAGAATAGTGATCTTCAATACAAGTAAAATGCCAGTAGAAGAGATCATCGTGACGTAACAAAATCGAAATTGACCCCCAAGGAGAGTCGGTGTGTTCACAATCGCTTCAATAAGATTTTCCTTGTACCGTTCTTTTCTCCAAATGTAGTCTTAATTATCTTCTTTTCTTTCTAAGCTATTTATCAATTGAATTTGATAAATAAATACTATCCACAATGTAGTTGATTTTTAATTTATATTCCCCCATTTATATTATCTCCAATCCTTACAACCAATGTTTAACTTTCAACACTTTTGTATTTATACTCCACGTTTCTTTTTAAATAAATAACTTGTAACGAACTTTCGTTCTATATTTCACCACCCAAATTACAACAATCACGCTCTTTACTCTATGCTAATTATCCGCCAATCGTTTAATTAAACAATTTTCATTATACTCCGCCCCCACCTATACATATCAATAACCAATCAAACACTCGTATCGTAATTGCCATCTCACACCTTAGTTAACCTCCGGCAAGTTCAACGTGCGACTTCCACGTCCAAGGTCTTCTTTCTCTCAAATCAACGACTCTTGGCACCTCGCTGCTCTCCAACGTCGGGCTTACCATGGCGCGGCAAGTTAAATTGCTTGTTTTCCGGGTCGCCCTCCACGTGTCGCATTCCCTATGGAATGCCTTCATAACAGGAAATGTTTCTATTACCTCGTTAAAGTGTGCGATATGGGCAACCCGTTTGTGATTCCGCTCTTGGTTTTGGTAGGGCTCATCACTAAAAATGTTCCGCTATCCTTTTTGTTTGTTAACTCATGTCCAATCCCTCGGCTCATTCCGAAAGACAACAATTTTGTCTTTATTAAGCGATTTTAATATGTGTATTACTTGCGTCCATAATGGTACAAATTTTATAAGAAAATTGTTTTTAAAATGTAAAGTCACTGACTTCAAACGGCGATATAAACCATAATTAAAACCACCTTGCTCAAATAGCCTGCCGACGTTTCTATTAATTTTGTAACTTAATTTTTTATCACCCGCCTAATATTTTGCATGTGTCCTGATTTCTCCATCGCGGCGAGCGGCCGCAACAAAGATCCGCTCCAATCAATTTCTCCGCCACGTGTCCTCAATAAAAACTTGCCCTGCCCCGGCTGCGGCACTATGGCGTTGTATGTGATGTGGCCATGGACAGTAAGTATTTCATATCATTCGTATTAACATTTAACGCTGTTCAATTAAGTTTTCTGATCAAATTACATTAATTAATTTTTAACACCCGCCAAGATCGGACCCACCCTTCCGAGCGATTCCGCACGCTCACTGATCCTGCCCTTCGGCTCTCATTATTAATGATCGTAGGATCCACGAGTCGAGCCTCCTCGATTGCATCGGGCAGCACGGCTCACACAAATGGCGGCTAGCTGCGTTTTTCGCATGCTTGCTGTCGTATCACAAAGAACCCGTAAATCGTGACGATAAGGAGAAGCAGCTGCACGGAACTTCGCTCAGACTGCCACACATTTTATTTCTTCCTTGCTCGTCTTCTCGTCTTTATTCCTCTCGTTAATTGGAATCGTCTTTCGTTCCCCGTGCCCACCGCGTCGAGACCGCACCCATGCCCTCGCGTGCGTCATAGATGCCGCGAGGGGGAGCACGAGTCAATCCCGCGCGCTCCCTCCGTGACCTCAACATAGGATGACTCGCACTCACTCCGTTGATTATTACCAGTTCATATCCAAATACCAGGAGCAGGGTCGCTCACACACTGCCACCTATGACTCCCCCTCGTCCGGCTTCCCCACCCGGTTCACCTTCTCCCACCACGCGACCGCGCAATTTTCCTTGATTTCACTTCTCAACCTCCCGCGAATCACAGCAGAGTCACTGGTGGTGTGGGTCTTCCGGCAGAGGCCTGGGGCTGCAGGAAGAATGACCCATCCTGGGCCGGTCTCGAGTCGTGGAAAGCCGCCAAACATTCGCCTCGTGAGGGGAGCCGGGTACGATGGAGTAGCACTCAGCGATCTTCCGGACCTTCCGGGCGGGATGGTGCGCGAATCGTGGAGGAACCGAAGTGAGGATTAGTTTAACATTTGAATGCTTGTTTACAGTTTCAACACCCTGGGTCACGTGTAGCTTGCTCTATCGTGCCGGACTCAAGCAATAGCGACCTCGACCAAACGTTCAAGACCGGTTTCTCGCAAGACAGTGCCTGGCCCTGATTTTTTGATGACAAATTTTGCCATATATTAAAATGTTTTTGACTTTTGCACTTCATTCGCAATGTTGGTTGCATTAACTTTTACTGAATTTCACATGATTGCTGCTTCTATCCGTTCAACATTTTGGCATTAATCGTATTTGGGTCAATGGACGCCGTACCCGTCCGCGTGCTTTCACTGCGCCCCACATTTATTTACTTTCTTTATATCTTTAATATTTGAATGTTACTGCCGATAATCTCCATGTGGACCGTTAAATGATTTTTTATACTGTCCGTATGTGACATGGGGTATTTATCATCGTCTGCATCACTTTGATGATATTTGTCCAACCTTTCAGATGAAAATGCAATGACTTCATGACCGTTTTACTTTCATATAATATACCTAAAACAGCATTTTTTCTCCGAAAAAAAATGATTAATGTTTATCATTATGCTTTCCCCAAAACTATAAAGGAGTGTCGTGTCTATGTTGGCTTGGTTTATTGATATGGTCTCGATGGTCTTTGGTATTTTTTGGACATATCACACTTTACACATTGCTGATGTTTTCCGTTTCATGATTTGGGTATTTTAACCATTTGGGAACAACGGACGCTGTGAATGTACTCTATCTCGTTGCTTTACTATTTCACAATCGCTATTTCGCTTACAGATGCCTTGGGCATATTTGACGTTTTCTGCATTGTCGATAATCTCCGTGGACCCACATCGGGTTTATATCGCAAGTCGCTCGTATGTGACCATGGGGTATTTTTTCTTTATCATTTTCCTGTGGGACTTCCACTTTTTCAGATGGATATTTGGGTTCCAATCTTAAGACGGGAAAATGTAATGACTTCACAATTTCTACTTCAGCACAATATATTGAAACATCGTCTTTTGTGAAAAAAAATGATTAATGTTTAATCACTCTTCCTTCAAAACTAGCGATGCTAGTCTATGTTGCTGGTTTATTGATATGGTCTCATGGTCTTTTTATATTTGGGACATATCACACTCCTCACATGATTAGCGTTTTTCTCTGTTCAATGATTTTGGGTACTTTAATTTGTATTTGGAACAATGGACGTCGGTACTCTATCTGTTGTTTTACTATTCTACATACTGCTATTTCACTTTCTTATAGATGCCTCGGGCATATTTGGATGTTTTCTCAGATTTGTCGATAATCTCCATGTGGACCGTTATTGGGTTTTATATCAAGTCCCTGTATGTGACATGGGGTATTTTTCTATCACTGTCTGGGGTGGGACTTCCACTTTTCTGGATGGATATTTGGGTTCCAATCTTCGGATGTGAAAATGTAATGACTTCATGGACTGTTTTACTTCATATAATATATTCAAAACAACGTTTTTTCTCTTGTGAAAAAAAAATGATTAATGTTTATCACTCTGCCTTCAAAACTAGCGATGCTGGTCTATGTTGCTGGTTTATTGATATGGTCCGATGGTCTTTTTATATTTTGGACATATCACACTCCTCACATGATTATGATTAGCGTTTTTCTCTGTTGCAGGGTTTTGGGTACTTTAATTTGTATTTGGAACAATGGACGTCGTTACTCTATCTGTTGCTTTACTATTCTACATACTGTTATTTCACTTTCATGGATTGTTTTACTTCATATAATATCTTCACTTTCATGGACTGTTTTACTTCACTGTTGTAGGGTTTTGGGTACTTTAATTTGTATTTGGAACAATGGACGTCTGTACTCTATCTGTTGCTTTACTATTCTACATACTGCTATTTCACTTTCATGGACTGTTTTACTTCATATAATATCTTCACTTTCATGGACTGTTTTACTTCATATAATATCTTCACTTTCATGGACTGTTTTACTTCACCGTTGTAGGGTTTTGGGTACTTTAATTTGTATTTGGAACAATGGACGTCGGTACTCTATCTGTTGCTTTACTATTCTACAAACTGCTATTTCACTTTCATGGACTGTTTTACTTCATATAATATCTTCAAAACAACGTTTCTCGTCTTTTAAAATTTTAATTTTTTTTTTTAAAATTGAACCCTCCGTCGGTCTACCGACGCCTTGTAGACGTCGGAACTGCGACAACCCAGAAACGTCGGAAGAGAGACAGTATGAAAACGTCGGAAGAGCGACATTCCAAACGTCGGAAGAGTGACGTCTAAAACGTCGGACCACGTTTAGTCAGAATTGCGACAGTTTACAAGCGTCGGAAGAGCGACGCAAAAATGTCGGACCACGTTTAGTCAGAACTGCGACGGTTTATAAGCGTCGGAAGAGCAACGTCCAAAACGTCAGACCACGCTACGTCGGAATTGCGACGGTTTATAAGTGTCGGAAGAGCGACGTTCCAAACGTCGAACCACATTTCACCGGAAGTGCGACAGTTTACAAACGTCGGAGGCGCGACGGTTTGTGAGACGTCGGAAGAGTGACGCTTGTTCGGAACGACGGAAGAAGTGTCGATAGTGTGACACTTTTTACTTGCGTCGGAACGGCGACGGCATGACAAACCACGGTTTGTCCGCCCCCGAACTGTCGCTCTTGCGACGACTATGTGTCGGAATAGCAACGAATTGGCCGTCGGAATTTCCGCCAAATTCTCTAGTGCAAGTTCAAAACTTGGATACACCTCAGTGGAGGGTTTAAGCTCACATATAAATTTTAATAAAACTAAAACTCCAAATATCTAAGACAAGTAGTCATGGGTAGAACCCCCATAATGTGACCAGTGAGCTGAAAGCCTCTCCACACAAAGGGATAAACCCCCTTAGCACAATGGTAAATGATAACTAAATTTGATGTATATGAGTATAAAATTCAAGCGAGGTTACTTACATGTCGTTTTCCGTGAAGAACCTTGGAAACCCTAAATGGTGTCGCTCTCTCCAATGGTGCGAGTCGAGGTGCTCCACAGAAGCAAATGACAGGAGGTTCCTCCACAAGCCAGAAGCGGAAATATGCTAAACATCAATAACGAAAAGCCATTGATGATCAGAGAAATGACCACACAAGAGTTAAAGGACAGAGGAATTACCTTTTTTGGAGTCAGACAGTTTAACAGGACCCTTTTTTTTCTCGAAGGGGATGACTCCTGTTGCAACAAAACCTACAGTGCCAACATCAACATTAATTAAGAATAGTAACCCTCTTGTGGCTCATCTATATTTACTTTTGAAATATTTCTCAAAACACCAAAAAAAAGCATATATGTTAGAAAATGTAACTTTTTTGTATACCGAAAAAAGAATTTTTGATTTATATGTTGGTGTATTAACATTATGCGCGGAGATGTGAAGGCAGGTCGAGTCATGCTTATTCGCATCACGAAAAATTCCAGAGTCGGGCCGATGAATGCATTCAGAACATTACATGCCAGGGTGGAGTTGGGTGTCCCCACATCCACTTTCCATGACATCCCTACCTTTATCTCACATCGTACATTTCAAGCTCAACAGTATTGGTGCTCAGGAATATGTTATAAATGCTGAAATTTGAAATTTCCTTTCCACAGCAAAGGAATTGTCTCTTAATATAGAACATTTTCTGGCGCTATTGTCGGGGTTGAAGAGACGAAGTTTATTTTTTCTGGGTTTTCCACATTGTTTCCTTTGGTTGTTTAGTGAGGAGAAAATATATCGTTGTGTTTGTTAGTCTCATAATTCTGGCACACAAAAGGCCTCACACGAGGTCAGATACCTCACAGCAGAAGGTCCCTGCTTTGTTAGACCCTGAAATATTGGTTTCTAAAAGGGTTCAGAAACCCAAAACCCCCTAGACACCTATTCCTACATTGTCTTCTCCCGGTAGTAGTTCTAGTAATCCTTTGTTTGAAGATATCTCTAAAGTACTTCCTTTCTTGGAACAAGATTCACCTTTCACACCAATTTATTTTCAATAACCTAAGTTGGAAGAACACTCCTTTGTGTCTATTTCTTTTATTTTTACTCGAGCTCAACAAACTCTAGTTACTGGTCCCTCTGCCATTGTCAATCAACCCACTCCCATATCATTTTTACCTCCACCTTTGTTCATTTTCATAGCAGGTTCATCGAATGCATCTAACCAAGGAACAATCAATAAAGGTGCAAACATGGCAACACTAGCCTTTTTTCTGAACATATATGCTCCACTTAACCTTCCACAGCCAATGAATGCAATACCTCCAGAGTATCTTAAATTTCTCCCACGTTTTACTCGAGAATATGAAATAAGTGCAGAAAAACACTTGCTTGTGTTTTGTAATTTTGTTGAAAATCTGAATGTAGAACATCTTGATGTGGTAATGAGGCTTTTTGTTTAGTCTCTAGATGGAGAGGATAGAAAGTGGTTTAAGGGATTGCCAAATAATTCTATTAATACATGGGAAGAAATGGAAAATAAATTCACTCAGACATGGGGTGAAAAAAGGGATAATGGATATTCACTAACAGAATTCAATGGAATCAAAAGAAAGCCAAATAAGAATATATCATATTTTATCAAAATATTCAATAAATTGTATAACAATTCTCTTGTAGAAATGAAGCCCCCTCCTTTTGGAGCAAAGGTGATATTTGATACGGCTTTCGAAGACGATTTTAGTTTCAAACGTAGAGAAAGGAGATCCCCTACTCTAGATAAGATACAGACAGATGCTTTAGAAATTGAGGCTAATATGACTGCAGCTGGGAAGGCGAAAGGGAAACAACCAGTCCAAGAGAAGGGGAAATAAAAAGAAGAATCATCACAAGATCAAAGAATTGAAGATATGATAAAGGTGATAAATTTTTTGTCAAATAATGTAGTTAAGATGGACTTGGAAAGTAAAAACTCCCAAAGAAAAGTACAACAAAATCGAGGAGGATTTAACCCTCAATTCATAGGACAATGCTTGCAAATTTCTCAGAGGAAAATAAAATATCAAGACCAGACTAGGTTCAAGAACCATTGTATATAGAAGCAGCACACAGAGAGTCAGCAGAAGATGACCAAAAGGAAGTTTAAGGTAAAATACCTACTATGTACACAATATAAGAGGATGAAGAGGAAGATTGTGAGGGAGAATATGCTGAAGCTGAAGTATATTTTGATCAAGATGAAATGGATGAATACTGTAGAAAATTCAGAGATTTCGTGCTAGCTGAGTTACATAAAATGTATGATTTAAGGTCTAGAAATAGATCTAGAGTGTAAGATAATGAAGGTGAACAACAAGATTCTATTCCTTCTCCAATGAAAACTCCACAACAAAAGTACCATGTAAAAAAATTTAGTAATGGGAAGCAACCTGTAAATTCAGTTAATAGAGCATATGTGCGGTAGGGTGAACCTTCCCAGGGTAAATCAGTTGACAGTAATATTTTGGAGAGAGTTGTTCCTGTACTCGAACAAGCAGAAAATTCTAGAAGGAGTGAAGAAGAACCTAAAAATAATGTTAAACAAACTCATGCTTTTAGTTTCACAAAAGAGTTGGAGAAGGTAAAAATTCAGGTACCTCTTCTAGAATTAGCTAAAATACTAGTCTACAAGAAAGAAATTTCATAATTTATTAATCTCAAACAGATTGAAGATATAAGTGACACTGTGAACATACAAGAAGAGTAGCCAATAGTCCTCATGTAGAAGAAGTAGATCCTTCTGTTCCACCATTCTATATTTCTCTGTTGCTTCATGATTTTACTCTCCATAATTTTATGCTGGATTCAGGTGCATCCCATAATCTCATGCCATTGTCTATTATGAAGGAAATAAACTTGGAGATTACCAAACCTTATATGGGTCTATATTCATTTGATTCCAAAAGGGTGAAATGTGTTGGGTTAATTAAATATGTAGTATTTTCTTTGGACCAAATTCCAACAAAGAGTATAATCATGAATGCAGTTTTTTCTAGAATTCCATCTAGGTTTCGAATGCTCCTGTCAAGATCTTGGGGAGAAAAGTTGGGAGGTGTTCTAAAATTAGATTTCACTTATTCTATCTTTCCTATTCTCAATGGGGAATAATGGAGATTGTACAGGGAAACAAGGTTTGTGAAGACCACTTCCAAGAAAGATGCATGAAATTCCCCTATTTATAGTCAAGAAACAGAAGATATTTCATGTTTCATGATGCATGAAGATGCATAATTTGTTGAATACATAGGGAAGAAGCTCTCTTCAGCAGTTTTAAATAGTGATCTTCACTCAAAAAATCTTTGGAAATGCTACTTTGATGGTTCCTACTCCAAGGAAGGCACAGGAGATGGATTCTTGCTGATATCACTAGAAGGTAACCTCATGATTTTTTCTTTCAAGTTAGAGTTTCATTCAACAAAAAATGTAATTGAGTATGAGTCCTGGATCATTAACCATCAAGTTGCTAAACAGATGGGAGCTCAATTTATCTCATTTTTTTGTGACTCTGAATTTATAATAAGATAGATTAAAAATCATTCTAAAAACAAGCATCCAAGATTAAGATCATATAGGAATGAAGTTTGGCACCTGATAGAGAACTATTTTTAAGCCTTCAATCTTCATTTTATTCCTAGGGAGGAGAATAGATTGGTAGATTCTTTATTAGTTGCATCTAGCACGTTCAAGCCACCTATGAATCCAAGGTTAAGGTATGAGATCGAAATTAGACATAGACACTCTATTCCTGATAATGTGAAACATTGGCAAGTGTTTGAAGATGATGAGAAGATAAATAATTTCTTGACAATAATTGGAAACTTTGAAGATGTTGACATAGATCAAGAATAAGAACAAACAGAGCATAAAACATAGATAAGACATTTCAAAAATTCAATAGGTGATCAGAAGGTTATTTAGTTGAAAGATAATGTACTCCCTAAAGGTTTAGTTCCTCTAAGAGATTGTTTGATTCAAATGATGTTGTTGTTAATTCAAAGAAAATACATCAAGAGGAAGAGATGGAAGATTGTAATTTGGGAACTCAGCAGGAGCCAAAAATGGTGAAATTATTCAAAGGTGTTCCCAAAAATTATAAATAGATATATATATTGATCTCTTTAAAAAGTATATGGATGTGTTTTCTTGGTCATATGAAGACTTGAAAACATATTATAAAAGCATAATACAACATAAAATACCATTGAAACAAGGAATCAAACCACATAGACAAAACCTCAGACAAATTAATCCATTACTGTTAGCACCAATTGAAAAGGAAGTGAAGAAATTTCTACAAGAAAAACTCATAATCCCTCTCAGATATTCGGATTGGGTTTCCAATCTGGTTCATGGGAGGAAGAAAAATGGAGAGATAATATTGTGTGTGGAATTGAGGAATTTGAACAGAGCATCTCCAAAGGATAATCATCCTTTACCTAAAATGTATTATGTCTTACAGAAGGTGACAGGAACTTACAGGATGTCTATGGTTGAAGGATTCACTGGATATAATCAAGTGGTAGTGGATAAGGAAGATTAGCAAAAGACAACTTTCACAACCCCTTGGGGAACCTTCATGTATGCAAGGATTCCATTTGGTTTTATGAATGTAGGTGCAACCTTTCAGAGGGCCATGGACACAGCATTTGTAAGTGAGAAGTATGTGGTTATATATCTGGACAATGTAACTGTTTTCTCAAGGTCAGATGATGAACGCCTAGAAAATCTACAATTTTTTTTTGAAAAATGCCCAAAGAAATATTTGTTTTCCTTAGAAGAAGGTAAACTATTGGGTCACATTGCTTCAAAAAAAGGAGTGAAGGTAGATCCAACAACGGTGGAAGAAATTTAAACAATTACTTTACGCAGAAGCAAGAAAGATATTCAGATATTTTTGGGAAAAATAAACTTTATGAGAATATTTGTACCAAATTATGCTAATATTGTGAGGAATATAACTAACATGTTGAAGAAAAATGCAGAAGTGAGGTGGGATAAAGAAGCAAGAGAATCATTTTCCAAAATAAAAAAGCACTCCAAGAAGCTCCTATTTTAATAAGTCCTGATTATCAAAAGGTATTTCAAATATTTTCATTCACTTCCCCCACTACTATTGTTGTTGTGTTATCGCAGAAAAATGAGGATGCTAAGGAGAAGCCACTAGCATTCTTCAGCACAGAGATGTTGAGCTCAAATATAACATTTTGGAGAAACAAGTGTATGCATTGGTTAAAGCACGCAAAGCCTTCAGGACTTATGTGTTACAATCACAAATAACCGCTTATGTACCTGATTATGTTGTCAAGGACGTGCTGGTTCAAAGTGATGTTGAAGGAAAAAGAGGGAAATGGATAGCTAAAATCCAGGAGTATGATTTGGACATTAAACCCACCAAGTTAATCAAAGGATAGGGTTTAGAAAAGTTGCTAACAGAAACAATTTTTCAAGCATTGGGAATTAACCTCTTAGCACCAGTGGATGGAGCTGACAATGAAGAAGGCCAGAATAAGCCCAAAACATGTATTCAATACATATTTTTGTGTTCAGATTGGTATAAAGACATTGTTCATTACATGTGTTTCTTTTCTTGTCCATATTCACTAAATAGAACCAAATAGAGAGCTCTCAAGCTTAAATCTCAGCCATATGTCATAGTAGAAGCAAAGTTGTACTGGAAATATGTTGCTATTATTTTGCTGTCGTGTTTAATTGAAGGTGAATGAAATGAGGTTATCAAGGAATATCAAGAAAGTATATGTGGATGGAATTATAGTTGGAAGGTCATAGACCTTAAAATCCTCAAGTCAGGTTTCTATTGTTAGCCCCCTAATTTTCTCTCTTTTTTCCATTTTCCCCTTCCTAAATAATAACCATTTACCTTTGTTTTACCTCTTTTATGCACCCTCATCTTACACCAGTCCAGGCATGGTGATATATTTCGTATAAACTTTATTTTTCATATTTTTAATTCAAATTAGCATTTATTAATTATTTATTACATGATTTCTTACTTTTAATCACTCTTTGTAACTTATCGATATCTCCTATGTTTATTTGGTAGTTAGAGTACTTACCGTGATCGTTGATCCTAGTGCAGGACCGTATCTTGCACCGTTGCCAGCACAGCAAATCCTTGCAGTAGATCCGAACCTCCTTGATCACTACCTCATCTTGAGCTGCTTCAGCCATGACAGCAGAGTGATCCAAAGGCAGCCGAGACCAAATCCATGAAGGCCGAAAGCTGGAGATTAACTACGGCCAATTCTACTAACTGTCTAATTTTGAAGACCAAAAAAAGGATGAATTATTTGTTTGGTTATGTATTCAGTTAAAGGATACATTTTGGCCTTTGGCCAAAGGTCTATATAATGTATAATGTAAATAGGATTAGGGAGGAAAAGTTTTGATAATAGAGGAGAACAAAAACACGGCCGAGAGGCGATACCAGGTCGTTGTATTTTGTTCTCACCCAAATCTGGGCTGGACGATGCATTAATGTATGTAATTCCTCGGTGAAATAATAAAAGGAGCTCCACCTCATGTTTCAAACATTATGTTTCTATATTGAGTTGATGAATTGATTAAGATACTGAGCAACGTTTCCATTTAGAAGGGAAACGTGTTGGTTGGCTAGGGCCCAACCAACCCAGCACGTTTACCACATTTCTTGTTTTCTTGTAATTTGTGTTTATATTGCCAAGTGTGATTTAATCTTAAGCACATGTATTCATGTCTGAGTTCAAGCGGATCCATTATGTGAAGTAGATACATTTCCTTTTCTTGCACTTGATTTCAGATTGGTTTTCCTCTGCCTGGTCCAAGCAGGAGAAATGAACCTGCACCAGTGCACGTTGGTGTGACATCTCTTTTTCTACAATTCTATTTGATTGGTTTTTCTTGCCTAGTCCAAGCAGGAGGAATGAACCTGCACCATTGCACGTTGGTGTGATGTACCAAACTTTCTTAGTTTAACTTCCTGCAACCCTCTTTCTTTCATTAAATGCTTATGACAGGATAAATGTATATTGATTGTTTCTTTATTCCTGCACTTGGTTAAGATCAGAAACATTCACTTTTTATGTGTGAAATTTGATTTAAAAATATGATAGCAGCTGCAGTAATTAAGCACTCATTTTTTGAATTAAATACCAAGTGGAGGAAGCTTTGATCTGGTGCAAGAACTAGTTTCTTGCCACGAGATCTAAGTGCTTTGAACCTAGACAAGTTCAAGCCCTTGCATGAAGTAAAAAAATCCTTTAGTAAAGACACTATCTATACCTTCTGCATAAATCTCTGTTCCTGCACTAGTGCAAGCAAATTGCGAAAGTGCAAGAAGGAAATCTCTAAAGGAGCATATTTAAGGGCCCATCTGATGAGACTGCTAAGTGTCTCTGCTGAAGAAAAACACACACTCAGTAGTTAAACAATAATCAACTGGAGTGATTACCTTTTATCTTTAATTCCCTCTTCCAAATGAATTCTTTCTTGTTCCAATCTTAGATTATTTTTTGATGATTCAAGTTGCCTTCTTTTCTCTTCTTGATATGATTCTGCAATATTTCCTTTAAAGAAAGTAGGGATTTCTATTAAGGAGATTCATACCATCTCTGGCATTTCCCATGCTTCGTATCTAAGTTTACAAATCCCCCGGTTGAAAAATTAAGTGTTGAGGAGTTTTCTTAAGTGTAATTCCTACACCCAACATTTCAGCGTCGTTGTCGGGGAGGCGATTTGATTTGGTAAGAATTTTTTTATTATACAATAGAGGTAATTTTTCCCTTATTCCCACTGTATTGTTTGGAAGAGTTTCTTTGAAGGAATTTTACTGATGTTAATTGATTTCTAATAGCATTTTTACTAGAGTTTGTTTGTTATTTTTCTTTCTTTCTTGAAATGAATGCCTAGAAATGGTAAGGGTTCAAAGCCCACTAAGGGCCAAAAGAATTTTTCTCATATTGGGTCTCCTTCTGTAAGCAGGAAGCCCAATTCAATTCAAACCCATCACGCAGGAACAATCCATCTGGATTCTGGTGTCAATAGCTCAGGTGTGGATCAGTGTGTTGAGAGTGATACAAGTAAAAGGGAAACAATGGTTGACCATGAAGATCATTTGGAAGGGACTGGTGAAAACCAGGTAAGTAGAGAACAATCCACTTTTGTGTTTCCAATTGTGGATCCTAATACTATGGCGCAAATAAGGAATATTCCACCATCAACTCTCCCTCATTTCCATGGTAAAGTTCATGAAGATCCTTACTCTTTTCTATTCGAGTTTGATATTCTGTGTAGAAGTTATGATTATTCAACTGACGCTCAGAGGTTACGGTTATTTCCTATTACTCTCAAGGACTCAGCTCTACGTTGGTTTATGGGGTAAGGAGGAAACACTATAAACTCTTGGGATCAGATGAAGAGAGAATTTTTGTATAAATATCAAGAATATTTCAAAACTCAGGACATGTAGGATGATATTTTTACAATCATACAGGATGATGATGAAACTCTTGAAGATTACCTGGAAAGATTTCTGTATATTTTAAAATGGTCGAAACTTAAGTTTGATCTCAGTACTATTAGAGCCTTGTTCTTAAGAGGACTTACTGATAATGCTAGAAATAGTCTAAATCTGTTAGGACAAGGTGATATTTCTTAGCAAACTTTTGAAAAAATTTGTGAATTATGCAAGAAATTTTCAAGAAATCAGTATAGATCTGGTAGAGGAACTCGAAACAGAAATAGAAAAACTAAATCTATCGATGCTATGATTATTGGACTAGAAAATAAAACGGAAAACATGAAAATTGATATAATGAATATTGTTACCAAACAGTTAGACTCCTTAAAATTCCAGCAAAAAATCATGAAGGAACAAGAGTCATTATGTATTTTCTGTCCTAAATGTAGAGTCAAGCATCCTCCTAAAGAGTGTCCTCTTAATTTGAAAGAAACTAATAAGTGTGCTATTTGTTCAGAAGACCATGTCATAGAAAAATGTCCCTCTATACCGGGACTTAAAGTTGTATTTACAGGGGGACAGTCTGAAGCTGAATACTTGTATGGTATGGGAGCAAGAAGGAATTGGCCTCAGGTAGGTGCAGGTGTGGCTCCTGAATTATCTCCACACTATTCTGGTTATAATCCACATGCATATTCTTATCCTAACACTAATCAGCAGTGGTAGTATGGGAATCAATATCAACATGGGAAACCTTCTCAACCATGGCAACAAGGTTGGAAAGGGCCAACTCATTTTCCATATTCCCACCAACCACCCATGCAATCATATCCATCTACGCATACACCTTATTCAATGCCTCAACTTCTGAGTCAGTCTACTCCACCGTTGCCTTTACCTCCACCCTTTCGACCTCCTCAGTTGCCTGCTCAACCTATGCCAAATCCTAACAATAATAAAGCAATGCAAATGATCTATGTAACAAACCCACCTTTACCATTCGAATACTAGTCTATTCCAATTGGGGTTCATGATATTCAATTAAGATCGGGAAGGACTGTAACATCAGAAAATAAAAAGCAACCTATGGTGATTGTTGAAGAGAAAGGAGAAGAGGAAACTCTTAACCATTCTCCAAAAGTTATCACTAAGCAGCCTTTAACCTCTGAATCCTTGCCATCTTCTTCCAACCGGTCTCCCTTCCCAGAGAGGCTAGTAATGGAAAGAAGTGAGCCTATTTCTGAGACTAGTTTGGCATCTGAGCTTCAGAATATTTTCATTAAGATACCGTTGCTTCAAGCCATTAAAGAGATCCCCATTTGTACTAAGATTATTAAGGAAATCTGTTTCAAGAAACAGAGGAGGAAGATATTGGAACCCCAAACCATTCAATTTGTTGGTAGGGAAGCAGAGTTGATGACGAGATGTGTATCTATGGAAAAATATACTCTGCTCGAAAACCCTGTTGTCTCAGCTCAGATTGGTAATTTCCTTGTATCTAATGTTCTTATAGACCTGGGGGCAGCCATTAATGTCATGACTAGGCAAACCATGGATCAACTTCAGTTATCTTATCTTCGCCCTACTCCCATTGTGCTTGAATTGGCAGATAGATCTAAAATTAAGCCAGAAGGAGTATTGGATGATGTGATCATCTCATTAGATTCTTGGGAATATCCTACTGATTTCATTGTGCTTTAGCCAAAGAACCCAGTAGGAGTACATCCCTTGATCTTGGTTTGACCATGGCTTGCTACAGCTGATGAATATATTGGATGTCATTCCGGTGATATGTATATTCCCCAAGGAGATTCTAGGAATAAAGTTACCTTATACCCCCCTGCTAGATCCATTCAAGATATTCAAGATACTTTATGGTTGGATCAAAGCAGTGATGAGGATACTCAACCCATTTCCCTTATCCATCATTATAATGGCTCTTCAAAAGAAGATGAGATTCAAAATTTCCTGAATAATCTAGACACTATGCCTAATTTTGAGCCATTGAGCCAGATTTTCAGCCTAGATTTTCAAGATAATCATGATTCTCATTCTTCTGTACTACTGCATTTGACCACTCCCTTGAGTACTCTTGAGCCTGATACCACTCTTTTGAAATTAGCCCTGGTAAATCCTTGCATATTAGTTCAGTTTTGGGCCCATCTCAGTAGGAGCAGCTTGTGAATTTGTTGCAAAACCATCTTAGTGCATTTTCTTAGGGCTATGAAGATATGAAGGGTATCCCCCCTGAAACTTGTACACATCATATCTATATTCAGGAAGGAACCCAACCGTTCCGACAACCCCAAAGGCGAATGAATCCAACTCTAAGAGATATTGTGAAGGAAGAAGTACAGAAACTCTTGGATGACGATTTTATCTATCCTATTTCTGATATTCATTGGGTCTCTCCATTAGCGCTAGTCCCTATGAAATATGGAAGGTGGCGTATTTGTATTTATTATCGAGAATTAAACAAATCCACTCTCAAATATTACTTCCCTCTCCCTTTCATTGACCAGGTACTTGATACCCTTGCAGGAAAGAAATAGGTTTCCTTTTTGGATGGCTTTAGTGGTTATAACCTGATACAGATTACACCCAAAGATCAGGATAAGACTAATTGTACATGTCCATTGGGTAAATTTTCTTATAAAGTGCTTCCCTTTGGTTTATGTAATGCCCCGGCTACCTTTCAAAGGGAAGTCCTGGCCATTTTTGCTGATCTAGAATTTGTAGAAATTTATATGGATGACTTTTCTGTGTTTGGTGATTCTTTTTAGGAAGCTCTCAAAAATCTTGAGAAAGTAGTTCTTCGTTGTCAGGAAGCCCATCTCACTTTGAGTGACAATAAATGTAGATTAATCTGCAAAGTGGGAGTGGTACTTGGCCATTTGATTTCTGATAAAGGTATCCAAGTTGATCTGGAAAAGATTGAAATCATTCTGCATCTTCGTGCACCCAAAACTCAAAGGGAAGTAAGAGGTTTTTTAGCACATACTGGCTACTATAGAAGATTCATTGAAAATTTTTCTAAGATAGCTACCCCTCTTTTTCGACTTCTAGCTAAGGATAGTGAATTTTCTTGGTCCACAACTTGCCAACAGTCTTCTAAAACATTGAAGGAAAATTTTGTATAGGCACCAGTTTTGAGAGGTCCTAACTGGTTCCTGCCTTTTCACATTTCCTCTGATGCTTCAGATTTGGCTATTGGTGCAGCTTTAGGACAAGAGGAAAATAAGCAATCCTATGCTATTTATTATATTAGTTAGAATTTGTCTTCCGCCGAATTAAATAATATGGTTATAGAGAAAGAGTTTATAGCTGTAATTTTTGAAATTAATAAGTTTAGGCACTATACTATAGGATATGAAGTATTTGTACATAATAATCATTTTTCGATTAAATATTTGATGAAAAAACCATTGACTAGCGGTAGAGTGACTAGGTGGTGGCTATTGTTCTAGGAATTTAATGTTACTATTGTTGATAGACCAGGGAAATCTAATGTTGTAGAAGATTTTCTTTCTATATTAGATAATCGTAGTGAAGCAACTCCTGTTAATGATGATTTTCCAGATGAACATCTTTTTGCTATGTCAGCAGATTCTCTGTGGTTTGCTGACATTGCTAATTACTTGGTTACTGGGAAAACACCACCCCACTTGTCTGCTCGTGAAAAACATAATATTATTCAGAAAAGTGTTGCATATTGCTGGATTCGAGGAGATCTCTTTTACACTGGTACAGATCTGATTATCCATAGATGTGTAAGAGAGGAGGAAGTGTTTGGCATATTGAAATATGGCTATGATGAACCTTGTAGAGGCCACTTCGTTGATAAGCAGACTGCATATAAAGCATTGTGTGCTGGTTAGTTTTGGCCTTCCTTGTTTAAGGATGCCAAACAGTATGTCAAGCGATGTGATAGCTGTCAACGAATGGGCCATCCTAATCAAACCAATGAAATGCCTTTATGCCCCCAAGTTATGATTAATCCATTTGAAAAATGGGCTATTGATTTTATAGGGCGAATAAATCCAACGTCATTAAGTAAAAAACATATTCTGGTTTGTACAGATTTTGTTACAAGATGGGTAGAAGCTAAAGCTATTTCCTTTGCTACAGAAAAAGTTGTTGTTGATTTTCTTTTTAGTGAAATCTTTACTAGATTTGGTGTGCCTAGAGAAATTGTTTCTGAAAATGGTCTGCAGTTTAGTTGTAATCTGGTACAGGGTGTGATGGAGAAATACAAGATCCGGCACAGAAAATCCACGTCGTATCACCCACAAGAAAATGCCCAAGTGGAATCCACAAATAAAGTGATCGAGTCCATTCTTACAAAGATAGTAAACATGCATCAGAAAGACTGGGCTGAAAGATTACCAGAAGCATTGTGGGCATACAATACCACTTGGATAAATAGCATGGGACATACACCATATGAGCTGGTATATGGAAAACAAGTTCTGTTACCAATTGAATTCCATATCAAAAATTTCAAAACTATAGTTCGTTTAGGACTAGAACTCTCTAAGGCACAACAACAACGTCTTCTCCAATTAAATGAGTTAGATGAATTTCGTAGGGATGTTGTTCAATAGCACATACTAATTCAACAGCAACGCAAAAGGTGGCATGACAAGTCTATTCAGAAAAAGAAATTCCAACCAGGTGATTAGGTGCTCCTTTATGATTCTAGATTTGAAATTTTTAAAGGGAAATTCCATACATGTTGGATGGGACCTTATGAAGTGATCCAATTATTCAAGAATGGAGCAGTAGAAGTTAAAACTATTGATGGACAAAATTAAGTATTCCTGGTAAATGGACACATATTAAAGAAGTATTTTCAGCCACTTGGCAGGAAATATTTTACACAGCAAGTCCAACATCAATTCAGGACGGTAGTGGTGAATGGTAATACAAAATTTTTGAAACTATGAGTTCTTATTCTTCTTAAAAAGGAAGAAATAAATAAAAAATATATATTTTTTTAACGTAAAGAATTTTTTTTTTCCTATAATTATGAAAATCAGTTCGCTGACATGATTACATAAGGACCAACCTGAAAACCAACTTGCTGGCAGGAAGATCAAAAATTTCTAATAAAAAGAGAATGTTGCATGATCTTCAGATATGCTAGCAACCACCAAGTAAAAGAAGGTTCAGTAGAACCAACCTTTATACAATTGGGGTAATTAGCATGGATGTTTTTATTCAAGTAACGCTTAATTCTCGTTGCAGTTATTTTTCTTGCACCAATGCAGGCAGACCTTCCAGAAATTTTTTGGCCTTTCTTCATATCCCATTTCTTAATATTCTCTTAGCTTCTTCTTCAATCCCAAATGATTAACCTTTCCATATTCTTTTGAATTTACCCTGTTCGTTTCGTAAAACCCCACTTTACCCTCGATTTTTTTTCCCTATCCCACTTCTGTTTATCCCCTCTTGCGGTACTATTCCTGGAATCCTTGTAACATAATTCCTTCCCATTCTGAAATTTTCCTTTTCCCACTTCTTTATTCCCTCATGAATTGCAGGATTTCGCGTACAAAGAGCAAATGGCTATGCTCTGAAACATCAAGGAAGCGCGAAGAAAATGTCCAGTATAAATTGAGGAAGTCATGTTGGAAGTCAAACCTATATTTTACTTAAATTCCCCGTTCTTTTTTTAGATATTATGCTTGCACTAGTGCAAGCATGTTGTCCTATATAATAAGTGCAAGCAGAATGGTACCAGTAGAATAGCATAGTTTAAGCGGTGCAAGCAGACTAGTACATGCATGCACCCTCTCAAACACAGAGTACAATTTGTTCTTTTCATAGCATATGTCATAGGAAAGTGGTCATCATGAAGGTTTATGAGAAATTCTTTCACTTAGTCGAGAAGTACTTGTGCTATCATATTAACTAGGAGAAAATTAAAAGTACAAGGTGTTTTTAAGTTAAGAGTAATGATCATTTTTTAATGAATGCTAAAGTTATTTTTTGAATTATGAAGGAGTGCGGAAATGTTTAACCGTTGCTTAGGATATAATTTCCCTTTCTTCCATAATCCCAGATGTCCTTCACTCATAATGATTACCTCACCTAGCCGTTAAAAACGCCGCTGCAAGTACCAATCTCGTATGACCTCAAAGATGCCGCGTATTCACAGATATTTTAGTGGAATGAATGGATGATAAGATGGAATGGATGGTGTACAGTTGGATCCCTATCTATAAGAACCAATTTTCCCCAGTGATTGCATGTAAATTATTGATTGTTCATAACCGTTAAGCAGTGATGCCACATGTTCGAAGCGAGCCTTCATCTCTTAGTATGGTAGGACAGATTGTTGAGTTTCGCAATAGTCTTTCACTATTGCGAGACTCAGGCTTTCTTCAATTCTTGCAAAATTTTAACGGGAAGGACCACGAAGTGGCCCTACAGTTTGCCAAAAGTTTAAAAAATGGCCTAGTACAAATTGGGCCTCTAAAATTTAAGGTTACTGAAGATTTTATAGCAGCAACGACAGGCTTGGAAAATACTAGTGAGTAGTGTTTAAAAATCAGAAATTAGAGAGGAATCGATGGCAGTGTTTCATCGTCGATCAGAACATGAAGGTAGATTGGAAGAAAGGAATTCCGTGTAGTGCCCTGCTAGGACAATGGCAGGACCACCTTTTCATCCTACAAAAATTCGTAACCTGTGAGGGAAGGTAATCCCTCACTTTTTTGTACCATTTTAAGATGTTGCAGCATTTCGAAGGCGGCCGGCACGTCCAGTGGCAGATTGATTTCCCCTATTTTTTGCTTAAGAGCTTGGAAAAAATGGCCAAAGGTGTGCGGGATGCCCTGGCAGACCAAGCTAACAAGAAATTATATCACCACGGTCTGATAAATTTTTTTGTCTAGAAACAATTAGAAATTAAAGGCATGACCTGGGAGGCGCTCTTAAAACAGCTACATAAAAATAAAGCCACTGGAAAGGAGACAAAGGACCCCGCCAGCACAAGCAAGGGTTCAAGGAAAAATGGAAAGGGGAGGCCTTCTTACACCAGTGCAAAAAGGAAATGACCCGAGAAATCAATAGAATAAAATGCCCCATCTCCAAAGAAGAAGAAGACAGCTAGTGCACCAATTGAAGAGACTCCTTATTCGACATCAGTATAGGCACAAACCCCCGAAGAAGACAACCTATCAGTCCTTGAGGACGTAGCAAAATCTGTAGAAGTTGAAGATGACACTCTGTTGGTCGATTTCATTAAAAGGCCCGGAAAAAGAATGAGGAATCTAGTGCAAGCGAAGAACCACAGTCCCCATAGGACATTGAATCCCCTCCTACACCAGTGCAAGAAGGAGAAGAACTAGAAGAGGAAGAAGAAGAAGAAGAAGAAGAAGAAAAGGAAGAAGAGTTTGCTGAAGCCATGACGGATACTGAGGTCCCTGAGGAAAACACAACCACTATTGAGACAGAAAAAGAAGAAGATTTGGTAACTCTTGCTGCTTGGATAGCTGATTTGCAGCTTCAAGTGCAGAACTTAGAGCAACTCATAGCTAAAGCATAGGAGGATAAAGAACAGAGTAGAGAAGAGTTGACTGCAGAGATCCAGAAAAAGAAAGGAGAAGTTAGATTTTCGAAGTACCGTGCTACGCAATGTTTCATGCAACTTGAAAAGGTGACAAAGAAACTAAAGAATATCAGAAAGAAGAAGTCTGAAACATTGTAGGCTAATGTTAGTATGCCATAGTAGGATTGAGCTGGAATGCTCAAAGTTTTGAAGGTTTTTGCAAAGATAAATAGTTGTGTGAGGACACACAACAACTTAGGAATGGGAGGATGTTAGCACCCTAATTTTCTCTCTTTTTTCCATTTTCCCCTTCCTAAATCATAATCATTTAGCTCTGTTTTACCTCTTTTACGCACCCTCATCTTGCACCAGTCCAAGTATGGTGACATATTTCGTATAAACTTTATTTTTCATATTTTTAATTCAACTTAACATTTATTAATTATTTATTACACGATTTCTTACTTTTAATCACTCTTTGTAACTTATCGATATCTCCTATTTTTATTTGATAGTTGGAGTACTTATCGTGACCGCTAATCCTAGTGTAGGATTGGATCTTGCACCATTTACAGCACAGCAAATCCTTGCAGTAGATCTGAACCTCCTTGATCACCGCCTTGTCTTGAGCTGCTTCAGCCACAACAACAAAGTGATCCAAAGGCAGCCGAGACGAAATCCCTGAAGGGCGAAAGCTGGAGATTAACTACAGCCAGTTATGCTAACTGTCTAATTTTAAAGACCAAAAAAAAGCTAAATTCTATGGTTGGTCATGTAATCAGTTAAAGGATATATTTTGGCCTTTGGAAAAAGGTCTATATAATGTAGAATGTAAATAGGATTAGGGAGGAAAAGTTTTGATAATAGAGGAGAACAGAAACACAGCCGAGAGGCAGTAGTAGGTCATTGTATTTTGTTATCGCTCAAATCTGGGTTGGATGATGCTTTAATGTATGTACTTGCCTCAGTGAATTAATAAAAGGAGCTCTGCCTCATGTTTCAAAAATTATGTTTCTGTATTGAGTTGATGAATTGATTAAGATACTTAGTAGCGGTTCCATTTAGAAGGGAAACGTGTTGGTTGGCTAGGGCCCAGCGAACCCAGGACGTTTACCCCATTTCTTGCTTTCTTGTAATTTGTGTTTACATTTCCAAGTGTGATTTAATCTTAAGCACATGTATTCCTGTCTGAGTGCAAGCGGATATGTTGTGTGAAGTAGATAACTTTCCTTTTCCTGCAATTTATGTTCCTGCACTTGATTTCAAATTGGTTTTCCTCCGCCTAGTCCAAGCAGGAGAAATGAACCTGCACCAGTGCACGTTGGTGTGATATCTCATTTTCTACAATTCTATTTGATTGGTTTTCCCCGCCTGGTCCAAGCAGGAGGAATGAACTTGCACCAGTGCACGTTGGTGTGATGCAACAAACTTTACCTACACCAGTGCATGTTGGTGTGATGCAACAAACTTTCTTAGTTAAACTTCCTGAAACCCTCTTTCTTTCATTAAATGCTTATGATAGGATAAATGTATATTGATTGTTTCTTTATTCCTGCACTTTTTTAAGATCAGAAACATTCACTTTTTATGTGTGAAATTTGATTTAACAATATGATAGCACTTGCAATAATTAAGCACTCATTTTAAGAATTAAATACTAAGTGCAGGAAGCTCTGATCTGGTGCAAGAACTAGTTTCTTGCCGCGGGATCTGAGTGCTTTGAACCTGGACAAGTTCAGGCCCTTGCATGAAGTAAAAAAAGCCTTTAGTAAAGAGACTATCTATACCTTCTGCATAAATGTATGTTTCTGCACTAGTGCAAGCAGACTACGAAAGTGCATCATAGATTAGTGCAAGAAGGAAATCTCTAAAGGAGCAGATTTAAGGGCCCATCTGATGAAACTGCTAAGTGTCTCTGCTAAAGAAAAACACACACTCAGTAGTTAAACAATAATCATCTTGAGTGATTTCCTTTTATCTTTAATTCCCTCTTGCAAATGCATTCTTTCTTGTTCCAGTCTTAGATTATTTTTTGATGATTCAAGTTGCCTTCTCTTCTCTTTTTGATTTGAATCTGTAATCTTTCCTTTAAAGAAAGTATGGATTTATATTAAGGAGATTCATAGCATCTCTGGCATTTCCTGTGCTTCGTCTCTAAGTTTAAGAATCCCCTGGGTTGACAAATTAAGTGTTCAGAAGTTTTCTTAAGTGTAATTCCTGCACCCAACATATATTGGCCCACTCTGTTTGTAGATGTATATATATTAGTCAAAATTTGTCAGAAATGTTAGTTGTTTGCTCAGAAGAAAATATTTGCTCCATTACCTCTTATCCCTATATTCATAGAAGATCCCTTCAGGAAGTGGGGACTGGATTTTATTGGAGAGATCAATCCACCATCAAATGGATAGTTAAAGTGAATTCTAAGTGCCACTAATTACTTCACGAAGTGGGTTTAAGCAATACCCACCAAAAAGGAAAATGACCAAGTGGTGATGAAATTTTTGGAGGAAAACATTTTTAGAAGATTTGGATATTCAGTTGATATTGTAGCTGATAGTGCTCAGGTATTTAATTATGTTCAATTCATTAATTTCTGTGAAACATATAATGTAATATTATCACATTCCACAGCATATCACCCACAAGGGAATGGGTTGACAGAATATTTAAACAAGAACTTGGTTAGGATTTTGAAGAAGACAATCACTGAGAACCAGACATACTAGGATTCAAAGTTGAAGTTTTCTCTTTGGGCAGTCCGAGAAACCACTAGGAGGTCTATTGGCAATTCACCCTATGAATATCTTTATGGAACTCAGGCACTATTTCCTACTCAGTTGTCCAAACCAGTGATTGCTTTCCTTCAAGAAGCTCAGGAAGAAACTAATGCTCTAGTTAGGAGATTGAACAAAGTGATTGAATCAAGTGAAAACAAAAAAAAATTTAGAGACAACTTGATTTCTTATCTGGCAAATATGAAGTCCATATTTGACAGAAAAGCAAAATAAATCCTCTTCCAAGCAGGAGATTTAGTATTAAGATGGGAGTCTAGGAGGGAGGATAAAGGAAAACATGGTAAGTTTGAACCTCTCTCGTATGGTCCATATAGAATTTTTGAAGCCAGATCAAACAATACTTTCATCCTAGAAGATTTAGATGGAGAATCTCTACAACTTTTTGTGAATGGGTAGTATTTGAAGCATTATTTTGAGCATTAAAAGTCAACATTCCACCATTGTAAATACCGGATTGCTCATTTTTCATATGTCACCAAGCAATATTTGACTCCATGCCCAATGGATAAGGCACTAATCTGTGGTTCTTAGCGCTTTCATGGAAAAAACCACTATCCCCAGGTGGGGCCAGATGTTGTGGCTCATTTGCATTTAGTTTTGAAATATTTATCAAAACACCCAAAGAAAGCATATATGTTATTTGTATACCGAAAAATATTTTTTGATTTATATGTTGGTGTATTAACATTACGTGCGAAGATGTGAAGGTGGGTGGAGTCGTGCTTATTCACATGTAGAAAATTTCAAGAGTCAGGACAATGGATGCGTTCAAAACATTACATGCTAGGGTCGAGTCAGATTTCCCCACCTTCACTTTCCACGTCATCCCTACCTTTATTTCACATCGTACATCACAAGCTCACGAGGAATGGTGCTCACGAATATGTTATGAATGCTAAAATGCGAAGTGGGATAAGGGCCGAACGTGATGCAGCTCACAACTATGATTTAATATATTCCAATCGCACATCACACATCACAAGCTCAGGATGATTGACCCTCATGAGTATGTTATAAATTCCGAAATGTGAAATGCGACAAGGTTTCATATCGCTGATTGCAATTTGCGATCGACCCCACCTCCACTTGCCACATCATCCCTAACTTTACCGCACATCGCACATCGCAAGCTCAGGAGGAATGGCACTCAGGAATATGTTATAAATGCCGAAATATGAAGTGCGACAAGGTTTCATATTGTCGATTGCAATTTGCGATCGGCCCCACCTCCACTTGCCACATCATCCCTACCTTTATCACACATCGCACATCGCAAGCTCAGGAGGAATGGCACTAAGGAATATGTTATAAATGCTGAAATGTGAAATGAGATAAAGGGACGTATGTGATAGTTTTCAAAGGAAAAATTGAATTTATTTAAAGTCCAAGATTATGTGCAGTTGTATTGTTTTATGAAGAAATGTGAACGCAGGTAGTGGACTCAGGTAAGTGACCCAACGCAGAGCAAAGGAGAAGAGGAGATGGAAAGCTATAGGCACGAGCAGAAGAGGCAGAGCCGGGTTGAAGGAGACATGATAACATTGTTTGAAATGCAAAGGCATATGCAGAGTAGGGGAAAAGGGAGCACCTGGTGGCATTGTTGGAAACGCAACAACTGGTCAAGTTAGGTAAAGATGCGTTATTGCAGAACTATTAGAATACCACATCAAAAACATAAAATACATGAAGGCAAGTGGAAAAGACAAATATTAAACTCTGGAAGAAATGCAGGGCAAGGATGTTTGATCTGTCAGGAAAACACATCAACACTTGAGGGAGACACATCAACAACAAATGAGATTCAGCAAAAAGAATAATATTTCAAGTTTTAATTTGTTTTCATTGTTCTTTAAGATCAAAGCTATAGTGATGTCCTTAATTGCAATGTAATAAGTAGTTTTAACAGTTTAGGGAGTCGAAGAGTTTCAAGAATTTCTAGTAGTTACGAATTGTATTTTATGTATTTAAGCAAGACAAAAAGAAAGAAAAGGTTTCTGAGTTTTGGACCTCTAGAAGACTAAAACTTTGGTACTTACTTTTCTGAGGCATTAATGAAAGAAGCATCAAGTTTCCTGCAACTGTTGATGGTGATTCATTTTTCTTGTGCCATTTTGTGTTCTCTCTTCCTAGAATGAAGTGAAGTAAAGTAGTTTCCGGTCTCTTAATTATGTCTGTGAGTAAGAGTGAAATAGCCTTAATTTGCACTCCTTCACTCCAACTCCTCTCCCTTCAAAAATTCTCTCTGGAACTTAAAAGTAATATATTCTATGTTTACAACATATTATTTTGAGTTTCCTAACTCTCCATAAATTCATTCTGAAATTTAAAGTGATAGATTCTGTGTTACAATATATCATTTTGAGTTTCTTCTATAGTTCCATTCAGATATCAGCAGTTAATGGCATTGTAGAGTCTTTCATTATACCAGATTGTTAAGGGTTTTAAAGAATGAAGTCCATATTTGACAGAAAAGCAAAAGAAATCCTCTTCCAAGCAGGAGATTTAGTATTAAGATGGGACACTAGGAGGGAGGATAAAGGAAAACATGGTAAGTTTGAACCTCTCTCGTATGGTCCATATAGAATTTCTGAAGCCAGATCAAACAATACTTTCATCCTAGAAGATTTAGATGGAGAATCTCTACAACTTTATGTGAATGGGTAGTATTTGAAGCATTATTTTGAGCATTAAAAGTCAACATTCCACCATTGTAAATACCGGATTGCTCATTTTTCATATGTCACCAAGCAATATTTGACTCCATGCCCAATGGATAAGGCACTAATCTGCGGTTCTTAGTGCTTTCATGGAAAAAAACACTATCCCCAGGTGGGGCCAGATGTTGTGGCTCATTTGCATTTAGTTTTGAAATATTTATCAAAACACCCAAAGAAAGCATATATGTTATTTGTATACCGAAAAATATTTTTTGATTTATATGTTGGTGTATTAACATTACGTGCGAAGATGTGAAGGTGGGTGGAGTCGTGCTTATTCGCATGTAGAAAAGTTCAAGAGTCAGGACAATGGACGCGTTCAAAACATTACATGCCAGGGTCGAGTCAGATTTCCCCACCTTCACTTGCCACGTCATCCCTACCTTTATTGCACATCGTACATCACAAGCTCAGGAGGAATGGTGCTCAGGAATATGTTATGAATGCTAAAATGCGAAGTGCGATAAGGGTCGAACGTGATGTAGCTCACAACTATGATTTAATATATTCCAATCGCACATCACACATCACAAGCTCAGGATGACTGACCCTCATGAGTATGTTATAAATTCTGAAATGTGAAATGCGACAAGGTTTGATATTGCTGATTGCAATTTGCGATCGACCCCACCTCCACTTGCCACATCATCCCTAACTTTACCGCACATCGCACATCGCAAGCTCAGGAGGAATGGCACTCAGGAATATGTTCTAAATGCCGAAATATGAAGTGCGACAAGGTTTTATATTGTCGATTGCAATTTGCGATTGGCCCCACCTCCACTTGCCACATCATCCCTACCTTTATCACACATCGCACATCGCAAGCTCAGGAGGAATGGCACTGAGGAATATGTTATAAATCTTGAAAGGTGAAATGAGATAAAGGGATGTATGTGATAGTTTTCAAAGGAAAATTTGAATTTATTTAAAGTCCAGGATTATATGCAGTTGCATTGTTTTATGAAGAAATGTGAACGCGGGTAGTGAACTCAAGTAAGTGACCCAACGCAAAGCAAAGGAGAAGAGGAGATGAAAAGCTATAGGCATGAGCAGAAGAGGCAAAGTTGGGTTGAAGGAGACATGATAACATAGTTTGAAACGCAAAGGCATATGCAGAGTAGGGGCAAAGGGAGCACATGGTGGCACTGTTGGAAACGCAACAACTGGTCAAGTTAGGTAAAGATGCGTTATTACAGAACTATTAGAATACCACATCAGAAACATAAAATACATGAAAGCAAGTGGAAAAGACAAATATTGAACTCTGGAAGAAATGCAGGGCAAGGATGTCTGATCTGTCAGGAAAACACATCAACACTTGAGGGAGACACATCAACAACAAATGAGATTCAACAAAAAGAATAATATTTCAAGTTTTAATTTGTTTTCATTGTTTTTTAAGATGAAAGCTATAGTGATGTCCTTAATTGCAATGTAATAAGTAGTTTAAACAGTTTAGGGAGTCGAAGAGTTTCAAGAATTTCTAGTAGTTACGAATTGTATTTTATGTATTTAAGCAAGACAAAAAGAAAGAAAAGGTTTCTGAGTTTTGGACCTCTAGAAGACTAAAAATTTGGTACTTACTTTTCTGAGGCATTAACGAAAGAAGCATCAAGTTTCTTGCAACTATTGATGGCGTTTCATTTTTCTTGTGCCATTTTGTGTTCTCTCTTCCTGGAATGAAGTGAAGTAAAGTAGTTTCCGGTCTCTTAATTACGTTTGTGAGTAAGAGTTAAATAACCTTAATTTTCACTCCTTCACTCCAACTCCTCTCCTTTCAAAAATTCTCTCTGGAACTTAAAGGTAATACATTCTATATTTACAAGATATTATTTTGAGTTTCCTAACTCTCCATAAATTCATTCTGAAATTTAAAGTGATAGATTCTGTGTTACAACATATCATTTTGAGTTTCTTCTATAGTTCCATTCAGATATCAGCAATTAATGGCATTGTAGAGTCTTTCATTATACCAGATTGTTAAGGGTTTTAAAGAATTAGTTTCCAAAGGGATTGAACAAAAACCACCTGATATAATTACTTTTGTGACACATTTTTTAAAAATGTCTTAAGCACTGATTCATTTCCACAGCCAAGGAATTGTCTCTTAAGCTACAACATACCCAAGAGACAATTAAAAATAAAACAAAGAAAGAAATATTGAATTGAAGAAATAGAGAGAAACATGAAATTGACTGCCAGGTTAAGTTGAACCCTCTCACCTTGTTCACCGAAGGATTGACCACAAAATTGTTACAAACTGCCATAGAAATGAAATTGTTGTAGAACCAGGTTGAGCAAGCATCTGCGATCGAATGAGGCTAGAACGATGGAGGAAGGCTAGGGTTCATTGCCCTAATGCTCAAATAGAGCATAAAAACTGTCTAATCCCTGACAGACTGATCAACGACAAGCATGGCTCCAAGTGTTCACATGGCCACCTCGAGTTGTCGGTGAACGAGGATGAGAAGGTGTTGCTAGTAAGGTATAAGTCAACCAACTTCAAAGGTAATGACCACTTGCGACATGAGATGAGGGTGTAATCACAACCTTAATGAATGCCCCATACAGTGAATCTCTTTAAAATAAGAATTAAATATTAAATCATATCATGTACAACAAATCCCGAAAGGTAGTCAAGGTATAGTTTAACATATTTGTAATAGTATAATTCGAGGTAGACTAATATGTATGCTTTTGTATAAGTGAAGGCACAGTTTAATATGGTTGCAAATATATACAATTAATTGGGTATTACATGAAGCATGTGGGTAATTGATTCAATAAATATTTGGCTATGTATTGTTTTCCAAAAAAAATATTACGGTGTTATTTATTACATGCTAGTTTTTTTTTTTGGGTTGGAATTATGGTGTGAGTGGTTGTTATGTTACTGGAAGTATGATGAGGTGTTTTTTATTTCTTTTTGAGTAATAGAAAGTCTCAATTTAGAAGAAAAACAAAGAAAACAAAAAAACTTGTAATTTAGTTATTTGTTAGGATTTTTACTAAGCTTTGCAACTTGGTTGTCTACTGAAGTAACTATTTTGAATTTAGTCATGGATTGAGAGTTATCAATGATGGCTTCCAACTAATCAATGATGGTATTAATATTTACCAACCACTTAATTTATACAACTACTTCCCTAATTCTAATAATAAATTTGTCTCACTTTTTAGAACCTTTAAACTACATCGTCCCACCACTCATAGAGTGAGTGCATGTAGCACTCCACCTAATTTATATGATTATGTTAGTTTTATGATTTCTTTTAATCTTGATAATGTAAATTTACCAAACTAATACCTATTAATATTTACCAACCATTTAATTTATACAACTACTACACTAATTATAATAGTTTTATGATTTCTTTTAATCTTGATAATGTAAATTTACCAAACTAATACCTATTAATATTTACCAACCATTTAATTTATACAACTACTACACTAATTATAATAATTTATTTTCAAATTTAATTGGCTTAATTTATATAACTATACTAGTTTCCTAATTATTTTTTAATATAAAATATACAATAAAATAAATATTTTAATGTTTCTCATAAAAAAAATACTTATACGAAAAGTTTTAACGAAAAGTTTAGTTAGCGCATTTCCATGTTCAAACATTTGTCCACCATTTATGAAAGCTTTATACAAACTCATGTCCATCATTTATGAAAGCTTTTATACACGAAAATTATAGAGGAGAATACCATCTGTCTACCTTTGTACTATGTGGGATCGTCTTTAAAACAGATCCATAATGAAGTCAACAATAAGCTACCAGCTACTTGTTTTTACATGCATTTATACTTGGATAGAAGGTTATATATATATATATATATATATATCCAGCAGTCAGCAATCTACAGACACTGTAGTTATCAGTACGTAAATTCCAGTGATGATAGGTAAACTTTAGTTTATGAATTCAAAATTTGAATCTTCTTGTTGCAATAATTTTTGCAATAAAACGTTGCAAAATGTTGAATTTTCTTGTTGCAATAATAGTTTATTAAATTTGTATTTGTAAAATATTTTTCTTGTTGCAATAATTTTTTGTTATATTTCTAAAGTTTTAAGATGTATTAATCATATTAATATTTTTAATATAATTGTATTATAGATGAATGTTTTTCGGATTAATCACATAATTAAGACTTGGTATTATGTGATTAATTCAAAAGATATTTATAAATCACAAAACTCTTAAATCTAACATAATCATAATAATTTATAAATAATTTAATACACCTATATATTTTAAAATTGAAATATTTTCCACATAATCTCCTTTTTATTATTTCCCTTCTCCAATTTTCATAATTTTAAATTCACACCGAATTTAAGAATAGTGATTATATGGGACATAATATTGAACTTGCAAACTACAAATGCAGTTGCAAAACTCTGCATGTAAACCTATGTAATCACTGAGGAATAAAAATTAAATGTTCTTTATAAACACAGCCGACTCCGCTTCCTCCTTTACTGCCCATTGCTGCCTATCTTTTTTTGTCCACGAAAACTGGTACAAATGCGACCTTTCCACCTACGTAACCGACAGCATTGTGAATATAGATAGAGACGGTGGATTAATAAATGAAAGAGGATCGAATCATTTGCGGCCACGTCAGGACGAGTTGGTCAGTTTCACATCACATAATTAGCCCAGCCTGGCCAACATTGATCAATGAAAACAATTCAGATGAGCCTATTATTTAAAGTGGTCGTGCCACTGTAATTCTCCAAGCATATCTGAGAATTCCAGGCAAAGTATTAGCCATGGAGGGGCGTCTGAAATTTTGTTTTGTAACATATCTCAATATTTTTCTAGCATTCTGTGAACCAAAGTTAACGCACGCAATCCCTATAGGCACAGCCCTGTACGTATTTGGAGATTCCGGTGTAGATCCTGGTAATAACAATTGGCTTGCGACCATTGTGAAGGCCAACTTCCGTCCATATGGCAGAGATTTCGTAGGCAGGAAGCCCACTGGTCGATTTACGAATGGAAAATTAGTAACAGATATATTATGTACTAATTGTTACTGCATCCTTCTTTTTTAGTATTAATGTAGAATGAAAATACTATTTGTTTGTAGTGTGATTTTTTGGAAGTATTTTTTTTGGATTTTTTCATATATTTTTTTAAAAATAATATAAATATTTATTGAAATTAAAAGTTTTATAAATAACTTTGTACAATAAAATTTTATGAGAGTTTTTTAAAGTCTTAAATTTATATATAAAATAAAAAACAAAAAACAATTTAAATAACCCAAGATTTCACTTTAAATTTATAAAAATATGTCATAACTAAGTTTTTAAATCAAATCATTTGTTAAAATAAGAGTATTTTCCAATTACTTCGTAGCTCAGTTTTCAGGAAAATAAACATAATTTGTAGTACTGTTATTATTCTTTAGTAGTAATGCTTATGTGTAATTTTTTCAAGTATAGTATTCTTATCATCCATGGGTAATAAGGTTCATGTTTTTGTTTTTCCAGCTGGTTTAATAGGACTTCCTGATATACTACCCGCATTTTTGGATCCTGAATTCCGAGGACCGAGGATTCTTAGAGGCGCCAGCTTTGCATCATCTGCTTCTGGATATGCTGATACTACCGCACTCAGTTTTGTTAGTATACGTTTTACATGTGATGGTATAATGAGATAGGGATTTTGATATTTAGAAACACAATTCATAGCGCCCCAGATATATAATTTGCGCTTGATTTCATGCAGAGCGTTCTAACTCTGCAGCAGCAGGTGGAGAATTTCAAGCTTTATCGAAAGAAAATTGTGAAAATTGTAGGTGCGGAGAGTGCCAGAATGATAATATCGGGAGCCTTTTTTACGATAAGTACGGGAAGCGATGACTTTGCCAATAATTACTTTGTCAATCCCCTTACTCGCGCACAGTTTACTGTCACCGAGTTCCAAGATCTTCTTCTCCTCTCTCTCTCGAAATTTATACTGGTAATCTTACGGTCTTTGCGTTGACAGTGACGTTTCATGCTTTCTGATTTATTGATATTTTAATATATGAAACATTCTAATGAATTAGTTGAATTGTTTTTCGCAAATTGATAACTAATTTGTTGAATCGTTATGAGAAAAATTTGATGAGAAGTTGGCTAATTTGTTTCCAATATAAGAATATTGGTGGAAGGTATCAAAGTTTTATTCGGTGGTAAAGGAATGATTGGAGTTATTTTGGGTGGGAAGATATGATGGTTATTCTGATAAAATTTTGTTAGGTGATAAATAGAAATGGTTCCTTATTTTCAATATGCTATATTATATCTCATAAGAAAAAACTGTGTTAAGTGATAGAGAAATGATTTCATATTATAAAATTGTGTTGTAATGACTTTGAACATAGTTATCCATTATTCTAATAAAATTGTAAAATCCCAAATGACGATATTGGTGACAGAGCATTTACAAGGAAGGTGCCACCTTTTTGACCGTCCTCGGTCTACCTCCTTTCGGCTGTTTGCCTTCACAAATCACTCTCCACAACTTGACCGGTAACGCGTGCGTTGACGAGTTTAATGATGTTGCCATCTCGTTTAATCAGAAGACTGTATCATTACTAGAGTCATTGCAGCCATTAGTTCCTGGACTTAAGCTTGCTTATATTAATATATATGATAAGCTGCTGGACATTATAAAGAATCCCACTAAATATGGTAATATTCTCTTCCCTTTTTTTATTCCTCGATGCTTTAATAACTTTCACAGCAATTACGTGCAGAAAATGCAGAGAATGCTAACTCTTGATAACTTGTAAATTAATGTGTGGAAGGCTTTGAAGTAGTGAGGAAAGGTTGCTGCGGAACGGGTTTGCTGGAGACAGGTGTACTGTGCAACCCCACGACCCCTGTGTGCCCTGATCCATCGAAATACGTATTTTGGGACTCTTATCATCCAACCAGCAAAGCGTACAATATCCTGGCGCAAGACATGTTTTCACAGATTGCTCGGAGTCTTTTCTAGCCGTACAACTGTGAGCAATTCACACAGGAGGACAATTTGTGACAAGTCAATACTAAATAAGAATCCAATGACAGTTTCCAAGTAATCAATGATGGTTAACATCTCTTCACTGATTTAATTTATATGCTTATGATAGTTTTTATGATTTAAGATGTTTAATAAAATAAGTGTTTTAATGTTTCTTATATTTATTAATATTTATCAATTATTTAATTTATACAACCACTTCTTTAATTTTAATACCAATTATTTAATTTATACATCTATTTCCTTAATTTTAATAATCAAATTGTACAAGTAACTTTTTCCTTTTTCAATTTTTAAACTACATTGCCCCCACCACACATAGCTTGAGTGCATGTAGCACTTCACCTCATGCACATGCTCTCCACCTCATGCTGTTGTGTGGAAGGGAACAAGTTACAGAAACATTAAAGGTTCGCTAAGTCATTTTCGAATTTAACTCTTCTAATTTATATGGCTATGCTAGTTTTATGATTTCTTTTAATGTTGATAATGTAAAATGTATAATAAAATAAGTGTTTTAATGTTTTTCATCAACTCATGCTTGTTAAGGTTTACCAACCATTTAAATTATACAACTGCTCCTATACTTCTAATATGTCATTTTCAAACTTAACTAGCCTAATTTATATGGCTATGCTAGTTTTATGATTTCTTTTAATGTTGATAATATAAAATGTATAATAAAATAAGTATTTTAATACTTCTCATAAACTGATATCTATTAATATTTATCAATCATTTAATTTATACAACTACTTCTCTAATTCTAATAAGTCATTTTCAAACTTAACTCACTTAATTTATTTTCTATACTAATTTTACTATTTCTTTTAATCTTAATAATGTAAAATGTATAATAAAATAAATGTTTTTAAATTAATACTTATTGATATTTACCAACCATTTAATTTATACAACTATTAACTTAATTCTAATAATCAAATTGTGTAATCAACTTTAACTTCTCACCACACACAGCGTGAGTGAAAATTGCGTGACTCGAACGGAGGAACGAGTTAGAAAATTCTACATTGCCCCACCACACATAGCGTCAGTGCATATTGCGTGAGTCGAACGGAGGAACGAGTTACAGAAAATTGTTCCTTGAAATTTGGGTTAGTCATTTCCAAACTTAGCTCGCCGTTGAAGCAGAAGTTTATTTAGCTGAGAGTCAGCGCAATGCTGTTCAAACATATGTCCACCATCTGTGAAAGCTTTATACAAACTTACGTCCATCATTTATGAAAACTTTTATACACGAAAATTATAGAGGAGAATACCATCTGTCTACAAATGCAGTATGTGGGATCGCCAGTAAGACAGATCCATATTAAGGTCAACAATAAGCTAGCAGCTAGAAAATTTCGCTACTTGTTTTTACATGTATTTTTACTTTAACACTGTAGTTATCAGTAAATTTCAGTGTGCTGATATGTAAATTTTAGTAATAGTTTACAACTTAAAAAAAAAAAAATTTCAATTTCTCAATTTTCTTATATTTCACATTATTTTGGTATATTTAAGTTAAATTATAATTTAAACTAAAATATTGTTGTATTGTTTAAGATTTGGTTTCTGTGATCATAATTTTTTAGATAATAATTACGTACGAATTAATTTTATAGATTCTTTTGGAATAGTTGACTAAATTAAAAATTTTATTAATAATTTAAGTTGTATTGATGATGATGATGGTGGTGGTTAACGTCTACTAAAACCAAACTCTTTTAGAATGGTTGTCTAAATTAAAATTTTTATTAATAATTTAAGTTGTATTGATGTTGGCGATGAATTGGTTTATTGATCCTAAAGAAATGAATTATTTAGTTTTTTAAAAAATTGTACTCCTATGCTCAAAGAGCTTGGAGAGAAGCGTCCCTAGCTCACTATAATTTTGACATGTTAAAATTGCAACAAAGATTTTGACATGTTAAAAGGCTAGGAAGGTCGGTATTGCAACAAAGATTATGAAAATGAGATCTAATGTGGGTGTACCAAGGGCACTCTAAGAGTAAGTGATTTTCATCCTCAATGTTCATATTGCCACAGAGATGGCACATCCTTTCCACCCATGGTATTTTACCAAATGCCCAATTAACTGTTTCTCTATGGAGCTCATGAGAGTTCGTTCTTATCTTGGCTATAATATTTTTTTTCTTTATTTTGATCTATCTCCCAATGGTTTAACTAGACCCTAGTATCTTTATACCAACCTCGTTTGAGCCTTAGTTGGTTTTGGATGGAATTTAAAGCTAGCTTAGAAAGCCTATGGTCTCCCATGTTATTAATTTTATGCTTGTACAACAGGAGCCTAATCATAACTAGGCTCTAGACAGGGTAAAGACCCACTTCTATAAAGAGAATAGGATAGGGTGTATTGCTTTTAATAGGCTATGAAGATTTGTTGATTTTATTTTTATTTTTTAATTGTCTGCCTAGATTCTCAAGGGAATATGCTCAACATGTGCTCAATTTGAATGCTTATCAATGGTTTTAGTGTGTTATAGAGTTTCTTGGGTTGCATTGACTTTTAATAAATTTAAAAAATTATATGCATGCCACCTAGTTCCTAGCCTACCAATTTCCTAGAGATTTGACATTATTCCAATTTGAATATGTTTCTACATGATAAGTTCCTATAATTTTATTTATAACATAAAAAACAAATTTTAGTTAGCAAAATGGTCCAATAGTTTTAATAAATTTTTTAAAAAAGGTTGTGCCAAGTGGCTCACCACCCACCAATTTCCAACGATTTGAGATTATTCCAATTCTAATAAGTCTTCTATGATAAACTCATCATTATTATTTATAACATTTATTTATACATAAGAAAATTTTATTTAGCAAAATGATCCATTTTATAATAACCTGTGTAATTCTTTTTTTTTTCTCAAATTAAAGTTAACCCATAACCTTTTTATACAAAATTAATTAGATAAAGATGTACATTGTTAAAATATTCTTCTGTTACAATAATTTTTTGTTATATTTATAAAACTTTAAACTATATGAACCACATAAATATTTTAATAAAATTTACTAATTTATAAATAAATAAATAATTTAATACACCTATATAATTTAAAATTTAAATATTTTCCACAGTAATCTCCCTTTATTAATTCCCTTCTCCAATTTTCATAATTTTAAATTCACACCAAGAATAGTAATTAAATTCTTGTACATGGTTCATAACACTGAACTTGCAAACCACAAATGCAGTTGCAAAACTCTGAATGTAAACCTATGTATTCACAGAGGAATACTACAAAAAAATAAATGTTAATCTTTATAAACACAGCTCACTCCGCTTCCTCCTTTACTGCCCAATGTTGCCTATCTTTTTTTCGACGAAAAATTGTACAAATGCGACCTTTTTACTTACGTAACCAACAGCATTGGGAATATCGACAGAGACGGCGGATTAATAAATGAAAAGAGGATCGAATCATTTGCGGCCGCGTCAGGACGAGTTGCTCAGATTCACATTACCATAATTAACCCAGCCTGGCCAACATTGATCAATGAAAACAATTCATATTAGCCTATTATTTAAAGCGGTCGTGCCACTGTAATTCTCCAAGCATATCTGAGGATTCCAGGCAAAGTATTAGCCATGGAGGGGCGTCTGAAATTTTGTATTGTAACAGATCTCAATATTTTTCTAGCATTCTGTGAAACAAAGTTAACGCACGCAAAGCCTAGGGCCACAGCCCTGTATGTATTTCGAGATTCCAGTGTAGATTCTGGTAATAACAATGGGCTTGCAACCATTGTGAAGGCCAACTGTTGTCCATATGCAGATATTTGGTCGGCAGAAAGCCCACTGGTCGATTTACGAATGGAAAATTAGTAACAGATATATTATATACTAATTGCTACTGCATCTTTCTTTTTTAGTATTAATGTAGCAGGAAAATACTCTTTATTTTTATTGTTAGTGCTATTTTTTTAATGAATATTTTCTTAATAAATTTTGTAAGTATTTATTGAAATTACAATTTTGATAGGTAATTTCACAATAAAATTTTACTAAAAGTTTTTCAAATGGCTGAATCTATATATAAAATCAAAAATAAAAATTCCACTTTAAATAACACAAATCAAAATTTCATAGTTTTTGCAATAAGACACTACTACACTAAGGGCATTTTTAAGACATTTCTTTAAGACAAAAGAAATCTTTGTCTTAAAAAGCCACTTTTAATTTTAGGTATTTTACATTAAAATTTAATATCAATTGAATTGTCTTAAATATAAAATTTAATACAAAAATACTGTGAGACAAAAATAGTTTGAGACAAAACTTTATATTTAAGACAAAAACAATTTGAGACAAAAATATTTTAAGACAAAAACAATTAAAGACAAAAATATTTTAAGACAAAACTTTATATTTAAGACAGAAAACAATTTGAGACAAATATTTTAAGACAAAGCTTTATATTTAAGACAAAAGCAGATTGAGACAAAAATATTTTAACATAAAACTTTATATTTAAGACAATGACAATTAAGATGAAACCTATTTAAGACAATTAGTAATTAAGACAAAACCATTAGCAATACTTCATAACGAGCAATTGCACCACATGTTGCAAAAGTAACGTAGTAAGGCAATATCATAAGAAGGAGTAGCCTAGAAGAAATAAGTTGTTGCAGAGAAGGAGCCATTGTGAAGGAATGAAAGCAAATTTTTGCTTCCATGGAAGCAGGTCGTGGAGGTTTCAAAAATATTGATGATAAGAGTTATCAACTAGAAAATTTTGTTAGAGATACTGAAATAGGCAATTGTGGGTGAAAATCCTTTGGTGATTAATAATCCTCTGAAACAAGCATGAAATCAGCATGTAACTCAAATAAGATATTTTAAATACATTGAAGTACAATCTATCTAGCATAGATGTAAATAAATATATTTTTTATTAACAGAAATAGAGTTTACTCCAAGTTCATCTACATATCCCAGCGCTAATTTCATGCTTGTCAGAAATTGTATATTGTATATGAATAACAATAGTCATTTTATATAAGAAAGTGAATGTCATTTTAATATGGAGACATTTTTGGAAGGAGATATTGTTTTTTATGTTATGGTTTATTTTCTTAACTCCAAACTTGGTCTATTCTTTCTCTATATACCTAAGAAGCAAAAAATACAAAGTAATTTCACAATTTTAAGCTATATTTTTATATTTTATAATTACAAATCTAGTTTCTTATTAAACTATTTTACACACATTTATTTATTCAAATAAATTATATTGTGAATATGTTTTCTCCTATTATTTGGTTACAAAATTATTGTACTCCCTACTAAGTAAAACAACTTTATTAATAAAGAATTGAATGCCAAATTGAAAGATTGCTAAAGTGAGAATTACTATAATATATAGAACTGATTTTTTAATGTAAAAATTATTTGTTTTATATGTCGTTGAATTTCCATTACCTATTATCTTCAAACCCCATGGGGAGGTAATGAACATGGGAGCTAACTTTAGGTAAATAAACATTCACATTGTCAACTTGGAAAAAAAAATTATAATCCTAAAATTCTCTTACCTAAACATATTTTTAAATATATAATTGAGTTCCATTTATTAAAAACAAAGGCAATATTAAGAACCTCCTAGAGTTATAAAAGGTAATTGACATGAAAAATAAAAAATCTCCTCATGACAAAATATAAATGTTAATCTTAATTGAATCATTAAAAAAATAAAAAGGGATAATAGACAGTATCACAATTTTCTTATCATAACAAATGCTCCTATATGAAACAATAATGGCTTTCATCAGTTCAAGAGCAGTAAAAACAACTTTACTAAGAAAACAACTATAGCACTGAGAGAGATTTGGAAGAAACTGTTGAATTAGTGAACATGTCTTGCTCTAGGGTGTTGGATATTGGGCATAAGCAATTGTTGAATTGGTGAACATGTCTTGATCTTGTATACAAGACATCAAATTTGCATGTACCTTATACTACATTAACCATGAAACTGTCAACATTTAGAGCACACTTTCCATCACATTTGCAAAGAAAATTACGATAGAGTGTCACATTTTTCTTATCATATCTAAATGTTTCTATATGCAACAACTACCTTGTGCCTCATAGTTCAAATTTGTGGAGGAGGAGGAGAGGATTGTCAAGGTGCAAGCTAAAATAAGAAGAGAAATAATAATCTTGTTTAGGACTTGAGATAGATTCATTCTCTGCACATCTAGACTCAAAGCTTAATTAAACAAAACTAACCATACTTGAATTTTTTAAATAAATATCTTAAAAATTAGAATATCAATTTAATATATTTTACTCAATTACACATTTAGAAATATTCATTTTAAAAAATACAAATACAAATTACTATTTTAAATAAAATTATTACAACACATTTAAAAATACTCATTGAAAAAAATACAGGTACAAATTACTATTTTAAATAGAAATAGTACAGAGAATCACATTAATTACCATGGCCCTTGTGTACCTTCCTTTTATTAATTTTTAAATACCTTTTAAAATACCTAATGTTTGTAACTTATTCTTAATCACATAGTGTCAATTTTGTAAAACTATAATCTACAAGTCTCACTTTTTATAGCTTTGGTGGAAGGACAGAGTATCTAGATTCCCTTACCCTTTGAGAAGCATCCTCAATTATTGTACCACCCACCTCCCACCTCGGCATCCAATCTAGACATCTTAGGTTATTCTAAATTGATCAAGAGTACTAAAATTTCCATGATGTCCATCACTATGTATGGGGTTGGTTGCAACCTTGGATATATTCTTTGAGTTGTGATTTTTTTTCTTGTGGATAAAACTTATTTTTGGTTGTCACCTAGTTATCATGATTCAAAACATTGTTATCATCTCATATCCTTGTAGTTACAAACTATTACAATTAATTAATTAAAGGTAAATTTAGTGTTATTTAGGAAATGAGGATAAAACCATGTCTTTTTGGAATAATATATTAGTTGTAACAAAAATAATATAGAACAAGAAATACTATGTATATTTGGATTTATGAAAATTTAGATACATTTTATTAAGTAAAATTTTAAAAGAATAATGGTTATAAAAAATTAAAAATAATTTTATTAAGTAGTTAGTTTAGATATATATTATGTATGAGAGGGATCAATTATTTTTTCACTCTGAAAGAGGTTTTCATATGAATACATTTGATCCATCTTGGCTCTTGGTAGATCGAGAGTTCATATTGATTTCACCTTTTAAATAAAATATATTCCACATGAATACCATGGGTCAATACCATGATGTGTTTCTATAGCTTATTAGTCAATACCATGGGCTGTTTCTATAGCTTATTATTATTTTATTTTATTATTTTTAGTTTTTATTGTATTTTGACCTAGTTAAATTGTTCCTTATATTATGTCAATCTTTTTATTTAATTTTATTTTATTTTTATTTTTGTGTAATTTGACATAGTCAAAATGTTAAACCTGAAATTGCAACATTTTTATTATACACCTAAAATCAATCTAACTTATTAAAAAGAAAAAAGAAAAAAATAACATTATAAAAAAAATATAAAACTATTTAGTTGTGGATCTAATGGCCTAAAACATTTCAATCGTCTAACATTTGATCCAATGGCTCAAACATGGACACATTGGCAGGTAGGAAAGTTGTTTTCAAATAAAAACGTCTTACGACGTAAAAAGGTGATTGTCAAATGGCTTACATTCCATGAACTAAAATTGTTTATTTTTTTAAATATTTGAAAATTTTTAAATTACTTCAACTAAACTTTGATATAAATTTGTAGGAAATTAAATACAATATAATGATAATTTTTTTTATTTTTTTTTATTTTCTTAATTGTTATATATATATCAAAACTATACACAAAGAAATAAAATAAAAAAATACAAATTCATCTATATATGGATGTTAAACCTTTATTTTTTTCACTGAAATTCCATGAGTGGATAGTGGATAATTATATTTTTAATTTTGAAAATAGATATTCAAACCACATGAAATTTGATCATGTCGATTTTATTTATTTTATATTCTATTTTTCCTTTTTCATTAAATCACATTCTAAAAATATAATAAAAAAAATAGATAAAAAAATATTATTTTTTGGTTAGCCATTCAAGGGGATTTAACTTTGAATCTCATGTTTTAACATAATACTTCATAACAAGGTGATTGTCAAATAAGTTACATTCCATGAACTAAGATTGTTATTTGTTTAAATATGTGAAAAAATTTAAATCATTTCAACTAAACTTTGATATCAATTTGAAAGAAATTAAATACAATATAACTATGAGAAAAAAATAAATATTTTCTCTCTCTCTCTATATATATATATATATATATCAAAAACTATACATAAACAAATAAAATAAAAAAATACAAATTCATCCATATATGCCTTTTAAACTTTCATTCTTTTCTTTCTAAATGAAAAATCAAAATTTTGATTCTTGTATATGTCTTATAGTCATATCTCAATTTTCTTTTCACTCTTGAACAAATATATCAAAGAGATAAATAACAATAATTTAATTATTTCTTATATAAAATTTTAGTATTTAAATTTTTTCTTCTTGTAAAAAAACTTTCTACAAAGATTGTTATATATATATATATATATATATATACACACACAAAATGCAGTTTAATATTTTCTTATATTGATTTATTATTAGGTATTAAGTTGTTGATAAATATTTTCATCTCGTAATTTGAAAACTATGAATGCATTATTAAGAAACCAAGTAATATTAGTAATTGATATCATTTCATGCTAGGGAATAACGATTATATGGTTTATCTTCCTCACTTAATAGAAATATATGTAAATAAATTGTGAAGGAGGTTGAAAAAGTACTCTAGCACAAACTTTAATTTAACCTAAAAATCCATTATCAAGCCCCTACAGTCACCCATATCGGAGAGTGACTTAGCGCACCCATAGGGCCCATCACTATACATTTGTGGTGCATCTCACTCATTTCATCTCATCGATTTTCTTAATCTGAAACTATGTGATTATATATTATACCTCACTTTTTATATTTCAGGATCATTAAAATTCGTAAGTTTAACACTTATTGAAGTATGTAGATAATAATTCCATACAATTATGCCTTAACATAACCAATATGAAAATGATATGAATGAAAGTAACCTAATTGTCATAAAAATTCTCAAATATTCAAATGTGTTACAATCAAGTGAACTCTAGTCTCATATAATAATTTAAATTATAAGAGCACACAATTCATACAAACCTATCACCAAATTTCCTATTCCATTTACAATCGTCGATCACAACTTTGTCATAGATAAAAATTGTTTGACTTGATAGAAATAGTAAGTAGTCTCATATGCATGAAATGTATGAAGAGTTCAATTAAGTGAAGGAAAGCAAGTTAGGTCTAATTAAGTCTAATATTAGAAGTCAAGTGAGTCAAATTTAAAAAGGTAATGCATTGTCAAGAAAAGCTAAGTGAAGGAAAAGAAAAATGTCAATTATCTTAAAGTGAAGTTCGAAACGTTTAGTTAAAGCGTCAAGTCATAGTTTGCATGAAGAAAAGAAAGTTAGAGTTTGCATGATTCCATATTTAGAAAGTTTAGTGCTTATATACTCATGGTTGGGTCATTGTGTTGTGAAGTAAGAAGAGAGAATAACAAAAATTCGATGTATGTATATGAGAGAATAATTAATGAATATAACTTATTTATTCATGAAGCTTATGTACTTATTTGTCTTGTGTTTTCATGTTTATCTTTTCATCTAAATAACAAGTGGTATCAGAGCAAGGTTTAGCAAGGTTTCAAACCACCAAACAAGTTAAGAAGGTCATGAGTTACTTCCACTAAGATCCTTGGTTATTGTGAGTAGTCTGAAAATCAAAGTTTGCATCCATTGGTCCATAAGTAGAAACTAGAGCTCGCTGAGAGTTTGTAAACCCGACTACTAAAATGTTAAGGTGAGTAGCCTATAGAGCCACCGCCATATCAAGAGGAAAGAGCCACCACCACTGACCAAAGAATGAGTCTCCACCGTAAGTCTTATCCATGAGCCTCCATAATAATATGCATACAAGAGCTTAGCAAACTTGCTAGTAGTTGTTGGGAGCCACCGTTAAAGTGAAGGTTAAAACGTTTACTATTAAAGATAATAAAGTGTATGTGATGTTAATTTCTACAAGGCTAACACAATAAGGAAAGAAGGTAGAAGAGAAAAGAAAGACTACAACCATGGGTCACAAAGTAAGAATGAAGCAAACCAAGAAAATAAATCGAGAGGAAGAGCCAAAGTATTTTGAAGATCTCATGGAGGTTCTCTCCATAGTCAAGGCATATAAAAGACAAGTAGATGAAGTAGAAAAAATCGAGGATGAATGGATCAAGATAAATCCGATAACACTTCCAAAATTTACTAGTAAACATTTTATTTTTTAGGAACTATCAAAATGAAAAATTTTCTTCGATATAAAGAGTTGATTGAGTATCCGTATAATAAATCATGTCATGAATTATGTGATATATTAGTATTGGATCTTATAAAACATGCATTGGATGAGAAGTCCTTTTGTAAGGTAGCAAAAGACACGTCTTCCTAGGAAGCATGGAAGACCCTAGAAGTAGAATTTGGTATAAAGGAAGTGACATAAAGAAAAAAATTATGTTACAGTCTATTGAAGAATCAATAGAAAGTTAGCTGCAGTTCTGAGATTAAATGAGCAAGAATCCAAGAGGAAAACCGAGCTTGGAGAATCCCAATCAAAAGTTGATGATGGTCATAAAGACTATAAAAGTGAAACCCGTCATTCAGACATGCATATGGATGAATAAGACACATAAAAGATTGCAAAGTGAGAATTTGAAGCCCCTACGTGTGAGGTAGAGTAAGAACATATAAATTCTTGAGAACCCCACTGTAACATGGATGGTGAAGATGATGACGAATCCCAATATTATGAGACACATGTGGATGTTGATTGAAAAGTGAATAGTGAATTTGTGAATCCAACAATAGTCCTTGTTGATGATGGTGAAGCTTGGAATAAATAAATGAATAACATGTGTGATCTAGTTGGGATGATTGTATTGTATGATGGCCTCTTTGCATCAAAGTTTGAAGCATTTAAGTTTGAGAATAACAAAGACAATTTTTCATATGACGTAATGGTTTGTAGAGCTGAATGTGCATCATGAATCCAACAACAAATGATGAATTTGAATTTGTTAATGAGCACATGCATGCTCATATATATAAAAACAAAGAGGATGAAAATTATCTTGATGAAATAATTTTTGGTCTCTTTTTCAAAACAAGGATTGATTGTGGAAATATGGAAAGTGCCATGTTTGATGAAGAATTGAAGGTTGAAGCTACCGTGATGTAGCAACACGTTGCAACAACCCTGGTCAAAATTCCATGTAAAGTTAATAAAGGTAAAATAAGACCTTGGTCATGGGACACGTATTCCAAGTTGAATGTTGCGCAAAAACATCCTAGTGGGTGTTCATTTCGGTTTATTGATGGTTATGGAAATTGGCAAAAGAAATGGCAAAGGATTTGGAAAGGTATGAGGCATTTATTCGCATTTTATTTATGAAAATAATGGAAAACAGGAGAAAAGGGAGGTGAAAGGTCATAGGTTGCATGTGAGGAGGAGAATGAAGGAAAATAATGGAAAAATGAAGAAATTAAAGGCCTCATTGATAAAAAGGCTTATGAGGATCAGTTGGTTGCCTTTGCACAAACTTTTTTCAGTTTAGTTTTGGAGCTCTCATTTTATTCTCTCTCTCATACTCTTGGAATCTTTGAGTTTTCGTAGAGCACTCTTGGAGTACTATAGCATACTTTGGATTTGGAGAAATAAGGTAAAGGAAAAGCAAGAAAGTGTAAGAGGACAACGAGATCACTAGCTATAGTGGGTTTTGCTTGCAGGTACTGAGTTTCATGTATGGTTCTCTTAATAGTTTTGGCATGCATGGCATATGCATGTGGTTATTTGGTTATGATTTGTCAATGTCATGGGGGATTGCATGGATTGATAGTGGTTTTACCTAGCCTTGCTATTTCCTGGATAGCCATGTTGTTGTGGGTTTTACTTTTTTTTTTTTCTGGTTGGTTTTCTTATGCCTTTGGTTGTGGGTTGAGTTATTAGTTCCTAGAAGCCTTGGTTGGAAAAATGCTCAAGAAGCCCTTGGTGTGTTGAGTTACTAGTCTTGGAAGCCCTGGTTGGAAAAATGCTCTGGAATCCCGACAACAACTATGTGTTGAGTTACTGGTCCTGGAATCCCTGGTTGGAACAAATGCGTTGGAGCCCTGGAAAACATGGGTAGAGACCAATATGGTGATGGTTAGTGATGTTCGACTGTGAAGTGGAGTCACTAATTGAGGATTGAGGTGGTTTGGCCTATGGAATCCCTGGTTTGTTTTTTATTCATTTTTTCTATGAGATCACACATTCATGCTTGGAATATGGCATGAGGGTGACAGGTTGAAAGAAATATTTGGTTCATCCTACCTTATGGTCGAGTGGTTTATGGAAGTCCCATACCTACTCAGCCTATGAAATCATCAATGAGAGCTCTTTATCCTTGGTATTTTATGAGTAAATATACTTGTTTATATGTGGATTATATCGTTGTTATATCCTTGATATTTATGTTGGTTATATGTTGGCTATGATTGAGTTTTATGAAAATGATAATGGATGGCTCTCATCATGTTTTGGCTAATCACTGAATTTACAATGACTATATGGCTTAATAGATGGTAATGAAGTTATTATGATGAGGCATCAATGCTTTTTAGTGATTCTTAGATAATTGTGAGACCCTTGTGCTCATGTCTATTGTTTTAACCTGTAGAATTCACATTTGTGACATGTTTGATGAAATCGCTATAGTAGGGTTCAACTCAAGTCCTTGTTCAAGTATTTACATTTTAATCATTCTTTCGATGTTACTTTTAATTTTTGTAAGTTGCATGGAGTTTTGGGCAGTGCCATGAGTCTTGGATCTGAAAAAGTGGCTCAGAATCCTGAGTCGTTGGTACAGAACTACCTGGAAAAGTCCCTAGTCATAGGCATGCATTGTTGTGGGAGCAACTGGAGGTTCTAAGTTGCAAGCATGCCCATGTCAAGGGATCGATTAAGGCTTTGATGAGGAAAAATGTTAGTTTGTCTCAAGGGTTGGTTACCTCGATGGGTTGGATAGCTCCTGGGGGTTCTGTTGCAAGTGGAGAAGGTCAGGTTGGTTGTGTTTCGTTGGTTCCACTTCCTTAACTGATATATAGGGAGTTGAATAATATCATAGTAACTCTTCGTCACATGTTTTCCTCGGTTGTCCGATTACTTGGATAGATGTGGGAGGAGGGTGTTATAGAGTGGTATTATAGCATGGTTATGTTCTCCTTGGCTGATGTTTGGTTTATGTTCGCCTTGGATGGATGTGTTGTTGTATGTACATGTTGGTTGCATATAGGTCCTTGTGCTTGTGATCTATGTGATTGTTGTGTATGCATGGCATTGGTCATGATTGTAGTGGTGTCTCCATGTGAAATTTGATAGTGTTGTTGTTGAATGTATTTGTTGTGACTTTATGCCAATCGTGCATCGAATATGTGTATTAGTTGATAACACATATGTCGGTCGTGCATTGATTATTTCACATTATTTGAAGAAAATGTTGGACAAGGGATACATTAGGGCAAGTGTATCACCATGGGGCACACAAGTATTATTTGTGAAGAAGAAGGATGGTACTCTCAGATTGTGCATTCATTACATGCAATTGAACAAGGTGACCATTAAAAATAAGTATCCATTGTCGAGGATTGATGATTTGTTTAATCAATTGAAGGGACCAAAAATGTTATCGAAGATTGATCTGAGATTAGGATATCATCTGAGATTAGACTATTGACTATTAACATTTATCCTAAGGGTTGCAAAACTAGGGTACATAGATAAACTTGTATTCTATGGTTTCAAACCCTTATTGTCTCCTTCAAGGGGGTTTCTTAAGCCCTTCACAAAGACTTCCTTTTGCTAACTAAATGGATTGTTTCTTTCACACATGTATGGAAACATACTTTGCAACTCATATTGTAATATATTCATAAGATGATATTATTGGTATTGACTACACCTTATTTGGAGACATAATTTTTATTGTAGGGGTTGGTACCTTTCTATTGGATGTGGTTGGTGATGTGAAGACTACTCACCTTCTAGTAAAGATTCATACTAACTCTAACAAGCCTATGGATTCTTGTTTATAAAGGGAGACCCCTCTCAGCTCCGCTCATTGGATTCTTTGTTTGTTCATGCTAATTGTTTTTTCTCAAATTTCCTTCTCCAAGGGGTTGAGACTATTTAATTCATTTATTGAGACTAAGAAAAGGTACTTTCAAGTCAAAAGTATAATAAAAAGTTGGGACTACCTCCAGGATTTTAAAATTCATAGGGTGGTTGGTTTGGATTAGATCCACTTTTCTTAGGCTATATCATGTCTACTACTTTACCTTCCTCTAGCTCAAACAATTAGAACACATTAGTAAGTGTTTCTTCCTCTTCTTTCTTTGTGATGATATCTCTCTCCATATGTGAATCAATGCCTTGCAAACCGAGGCTTCTTAGTGATGGAATGACACAGTTTGATCTGACCATTTATTCTTATTGCAGTTTGCAGGAGGTTCTTGATCCCACCATTTATTCCTATTTAAGTCTTTTGATCCAGGTTGAAGGAGCTAAGGGGGTTGAGTTGCAGATGAAGCCAAGGAGGATGCATGGACTACAACTTGCTCGAGGTTCCCGATACTGCCTGTTCTTCTTATTGAAATTGAAGCATTTTTATCCTAGTTGAAGGAGATGAGGGGGAGATGAGTGGGTTGAGTCACAGGAATAGTCAAGGAGGATGTAGGGACTGCAACTTGCTCGAGTTTCTTCATCCCGTCGATTCATCCTATTGAAATTGAATCTTTTTCATCCTGGTTAAAGGAGTGGAGAGGGGTTGAATTGTATGTGCAGTCAAGGAGGATGCAGTGAATTAGGTTAAGGGGACATGATAATGACTAGGTTAACTGGGTTTTCCCTTTATTTCAGTTCATAAGAGGTTTAGGGCTATAATACTTTGATATATGACATATTTGCATGCCATAAATGGGTGTGCGATTGGGGAATTTCCCATTCCAAAGTTTCCTCGAGTGCCATCATGTCACTGTACGAACATGGTACATGGGATGAATATTGAGCCCCAACTGAGGAGTGTCAAGCTCATTAGTCATATAAAAAACTGTCATTTTAAAAAGTCCTCATTTGTGAATTCAATCACTTACTAGGAAACATAATAAGAGGTGTTGGATTATAAATTCCCCTTTCGAAGGCCCTTGCAATATTCTATTTTTCGGGTGCACTCATGTTGTAATATTGGCAAGAGAATTGAGAAAATATTTCACTCAAAGAGTTCGTCACGAGACAAATCTACTATCTGCCCTTATTATTTGAGCCAGTAAGAGTTGGGAGTAAACATATATTAGTCAATCTCGAATTGTAGGACCTTGTTCAAAGTAAAGATAATAAAAACCTATGGGATTTGGATGAGATCATTACTCATTTATAGTTCTCCCAAATATGAATGGGGACATCATCTAGAAAGACCAAAACCTACCATGAGTAGCATTAGGGTGCACCCTTTATAAAATGAGAGGTTTTATCATTTGGAGGTTTTTTGAGCAAAATATTGATGGGTCCCTGTAATGCTCAAGATAGATCTTTTGTGAAGACCAAGCTTTAAACAATGATGACATGGCTTATATCAGAGGATAATGGACATTTTGGATCACACCTCCATAATATATTTGGCAGATAACTTGCTTGCCCCAATACCAATGGCACAAGACTCATTCATTATTTGGGAACTTTCCTTACAAATAGATAAGGAAACAACTACTGATATCACGGTCATTCGCCATGATTTACCATCACCCATGGGGAAGAAAGACTCAGAGGTATGGTGGGAAGTGATTTTTGGGCTTATATATTGCAATTAATTGGATGTCGACCTTTGTTCTTACATTGATTTCTCATTTCCATATTTGTTTTGGGTTTCCTCTTGCTACAGAGTGCAGGGCTAGGCGTACCTAGGATAAAATATTGCACCTTCCCCTTTGGTTCAGATTTCAAGGGCCCAGTTTTTATCGGTGAGTAAATTTCCTGCCTTTACAATTGATTGAAGTAATAAATACAAGCCAATGTAAAAATTTTATATGCACGAGAGATTGCTAGGGTTGAGCAGTTTAGGGCTAAAATGATATTGTGTTGGTGTATATTATTTAGATTTCATTTTTTCCCTCATCCTTTCTCATCTATCTTTTCAACCAATTTTATATGACTGGATCTCTCATGAAAACCTTTTTTTCTAAAACTTCTACTAGTTTTGGAACAAAGTATTTCCTTGGGTGTGTGCCATTAACATTTTGGGTATATTTTAGTCCATCCAGGTGATGTTGTACATATCCAAGGTTTTTAGATGTGTCTTTATGAAGATTGTATTCAATTTGACAAGTATCATAAAATCTATCATCTATCCAGATTTATTGAAAATGGTGCATAAGCCTTAAATCTACTCCCAAAATTTTAGGCCCTTCTTTTAATAGCTTAGCTAGGTTTGGATTGGTTTTCCTTTAAAATTTATTTCCTCTTAGGTTATGATCCAAGCAAAATTAGTGGTATTTTCCTCTTATTTGAATGGAGGACTTACCATACAATATGTAGGTGGTTTTGTGTTGTAGATGCACAACATGTATGTCCTTTTCTCCTCCAATATATTTAAGTTCAAACGTCATATTTGAAATTTTCATTACAAACCTCTAATTTATTACAAAGTACATTTAAGTTGTCTATATATCATTGAGCTTCTCGTCTATTAAAATTTCAAATATGGAACAAATGCTTAAACAATTTTGTTTTATACTCCATGGGAGAAAATCTTGTTATATTGTTGTTTTGAATGGCGCAGTTTGATCCATCCATTTCTTCCTGTTGCAGTTTGCAGGAGGTTCTTGATCCCACCATTTCTTCCTATTTAAGTCTTTTAATCCAGGTTGAAGGAGCTAAGGGGGTTGAGTTACAAACGAATCCAAGGAGGATGCATGGACTACAACTTTCTCTAGGTTCCCAATCCCGCCTGTTCTTCCTATTGAAATTGAAGCACTTTTATCCCAGTTGAAGGAGATGAGGGGGAGCTGAGTGGGTTGAGTCACAAGAATAGTCAAGGAGGATGCAGGGATTGCAACTTACTCGATTTTCTTCATCCCGTCGATTCTTCGTATTGAAATTGAATCCTTTTTATCCCGGTTGAAGGAGTGGAGAGGGGTTGATTTGTATGTGCAATCAAGGAGGATGCAGGGACTGAGGTTAAGGATGATGATAATGACTGGGTTAATTGGGTAATGATGCAATTCAACCTAGCCATATAAGCAAGGTTTCTTTTCTTCATGAAGTCGAATTATATCTACTTTCATCCACACATGTTAATTATTACAATGAGAAAGGAAAATAATGAGAGGTGATGTAGTCAAAAGGGATTATTATTGGCAGATTTCGTGTTTCAACCTTTCAAACAGTGAACAGTCTTGGAGAGGGTGTGCTCAAGGAGGATAATTCTAGGAAATGTTTGTATTTCATCCATACAAACGACAATCAATAGATATATATGGTTACTAAAGGAAAACAACAAGTTATTACAAAGGGGGCACCATATTGAACTATTTCTAGTAGGTTGGAACTTCATAATAAGAAAAAAATATATATCGTGGACTTGATTGTGCCATGGTGTTGTGTTGACTTGTTGCTCATACATTTAATGCATTATCATGAGTATTACGTGCTAAAACAACACATATTTTAGAAGACATGCACCTCACTAAATATACTTTCAACATATTTGTCAATTAAAGGAAAAACATTAGCTACGAAGTGTTTTGAGTAGGTGTGTACTTTCAACAAACCTAGTTTTTAAAGAGAGAAAATTCACTAGAGAGCAATTGTGACATCCAAAATGATCTAGCACACAAGCCTTTAACCCACAATTTGATCCTCTTCTCTTTCCTCGACTACATTATCTCTCCTCCTATCCTGTTCTATAAAGGAGAGGTGCAAGTCCTCATTCTAGAGGGTGGATTTACTTACAAAGGTGTCAAGAGCTTCTCATCACCTACCCTCATCCATTTTAGACTTGAGAGTACTTCCACTACTTCATGTAAGAGCTTGATAGGGTAGCCCATGGTACAATGTCTTTATGATTTACTTTCTAACACTTCATTCACATATCAAATGGATTCTAATAAGCTTATTTTATAGCTCTTTGAGTTCATGTGGTTGTTTTGTATATGTTATCATGCTACAAGGATTGTGTTGTCATTAAAGTGCACTTATTTAAATTTTACTTCCATATAAGGTGCACATTCTTTGCTTCTTTTCCATCTAATCACTACACGTATTTTAATTAAGAAACTCATCACATCCCTCTATAATCTAATTTGTACTTTAATCTCTATTTTCTTTAAAACACTCAAAAACAACATTTTATGTTGGATTATTTTAAACTTACACCTAAATTATGCACAAACATCTTAAAATAATCCTCATGAATAAAAAAAATAGCAATGCTCTATTTATAAAACCAATAAATCATTAAACAACCATAACAATTATATCACTCTAAAACAATTTTTTTTAAGGCTGAGTAATATTTTGTTTTAAAATCCTAAATTATTATTTTGATTTAATTTTTATATCACTCTAAAACATTTTTTTAAGACCGACTAATATTTTGTTTTAAAATCCTAAATTATTGTTTTAGTTTAAAAATTAAAACTATTTTAATTATGGTAAGTTAGAAATTAAGACTAAGGCCGACTAATATTTTGTTTTAAAATCCTAAATTATTATTTTAGTTTAAAAATTAAAACTATTTTAATTAAAACTGTTAGAAATTAAAACAATTCGTTCGAGCGGAAAATTGACGAAAAAAATAAGAAATTAAAACAATTCATTCAAGCAGAAAAAAGACGAAAAATAAGAGGGGAAGTAAGACACGATGAAGGTTGGAGACAAGCAGGTCGAAAGAGGAGCGTGTTTTCCCTCTCAAATCCAAGGCAAGGCCAACCTTGCCTCTAGTGACAGGGCCAACCTCGCCTCCTTTTGCAGGGGTTTTGATAGGGGCTAGTGTTGCCTCTTGCCTCCATTTGTAGGGGTTTTGATAGGGCTAGTGTTGCCTCTTGCCTCCATTTTCAGGGGTTTTTAGAGACAAGGCCAAGCTCGCCTCCAGTGATAGGGCCAACCTCGCCTTTTTTGTAGGGGTTTTGATAGGTCTAGCCTTGCCTCTTGCTTCCATTTGCAGGGGTTTTGATAGGGCTAGCCTTGCCTCTCGCCTCCATTTTCAAGGGTTTTTAGGCTCTTTGTCATGCCTCTGGACTTTACCATAGTGTCTGACAAATTTTGGAGCGTAAGCTTCTAAGGAGGTAGTACCAGGAAAATTTTAGAGCTTAGCCCCTTTGATTGGATGATTGCCGATGAGACAACGCTAGGAAATGCATCGAATCTTAGGTTTTTGTCTGTGGTAGGTCCTCATAACATCAAGTGGAAAATGGATTCGCAACTCTGGGTCACTCTTCCGATATTGGTTGCGGTGGATGTATCGCGCAGGGATATAGCCCTAGATGCGGCTTTCAGGTTGCTGATTTTGGAGATCTTAAAGGCTTCGTGTGCATTGAGTTATGGAGAGCAGTCACTGCACTTGCAATGTTTGTGGTGATTGATGCTGCGATTTTAATTGTTGATCCTGCTAAGGCAGAAGTTGCAATGCAAGAAGGCAGTATTGGGTTCTGTTGGATATTGAAAAGTCGTGCCGAGAGGTGTACAGCCAGAAGCAGTAAAGGTACACAAGTGCATTTTATATGTTCTTCTGCGGGCCTTTGTTTTATTTTCTTTATTTATGTGTGATTTTATATAATATTTTCGAATGTCGGACATTGGGTCTGTAATTGGAAGATCCTGTGGCCTTTTGCTATTTCTATTGGAAGATAGCAATAGTTTAGTTTTTGGCAATTATAATCGGTGGTAGTTCCACATGGAAATGCTGGGATTAAATGTATTGTTGTTCGATTTCTCCATCTCCGTGTTTAGTTTCTGCAAGAATAATCATATTCAACAATAGGGGTTCAAGACACAATTTTGGGATTAAAATGTATCATTATCTCGCTTGTTTTGGTCTACTAATTTCAAAATGTTGAAATATACAAGAATAATCTTAACATATGCTATCTACCTCTCAAAATACCATACAGGTTCAATATCACAAGCCGCAAATGGTTTCCGTTGGGCTTGTAATTGCCAAGATGACTCCATTTACCATAGCTTTATTTCCTTTAATTGCGTGATCTAACACTATGCTGTGAGTGAATATTTCAATCTATCTTCTCTGCAATTCTCGCAATATTTTTTATCAAAATTTGAACTCAGGTTTAAGTATGAACTCAAAATGCATGTGAGTCTCTTAGTAGCATATAATTGTCTTCCTCAGTCATAAATTATAGAATGATTGAAATTTTGTGAATGGTTTTTAAGACCTTGAACATCTTAATGTGAGCTATAAGCTTATGCATTTAGTCCCAATCGTATGAAATTATTTGTTAAATCAAAATGAATTCTTTTTTTGTGTATTCATTCTGCAAATTTCCCTCAAACTGGATGCCCTGCTGAAATTGAACACAATGCTTGTCTTATTAGACATGGACATGAACCTATTTCAGGGATTGTGGTCTACTTGTTTATTGGAATTTGTTAGGAAAATATGTTTTTAAGGACAAGGTTAACCTTTTTTCTGCCTTCTGCCCTTTGTGGACAGAATATGTATGTATGTAGTCACTGGCAAAAATATTTTTTTTGGTCTAAGTCGCCATGTAAGACTCTGTTGTTTGTGCTTATTTAGAAATTATCATTTTTCTTGTTTCTTTAGGGAAGATAATGTAAATTGTATTGTTTATACCCTTCTTCCTTTTGTTTTCTCTTTACATACATATTTTTTTGTAAATATAAGAAGTTTAAAAAAGAAAGAAAGAAATATATGATCTCTATATAACTTGATTTTCTTACTGCACTTTGAATCCTTACCCATTTTGTTATTACAGGTTTCCTATGAGTTGACTATTATTATTTTGGAACTTCCCATATACTCCTTTATGTTTTTTCTTATGTAGGTCTCTCATATATGCTTTAGCGCTCCTAGGGATCCCATTGGCTCTTTGGCCACTGATGGTCATTTGTCATGAATTTACTTAAATTAACATGGAAAATAAGTTTATGTTCTAACTTGAGTTATTTCTTATTCTCTATCAACAACCACACTTGTATACACTTGTAGTTATTTTGAAAGATCCATCTGGAAATATTATAGATTGTGAAGCTTGCCAAGTTGGCATCCGACAAATCTCTAAAAGACAAAAAGAGATACCTGTCAATGGAAAACCTATCCTCATATATGGAGTCAACAGACATGAACGTCATCCACGTGTGGGGAAAACAAATATAGAATCTTGCATGATTAAGGTAATTTTAATTTTACTTTTCTGGAATTGATACCTTTTCTTCAAGCATAATACACATGTTGGCTTTCTGATCCTTGTGTACATTAGTTTGTTAATGATATCACCAATACTTTAAAT
>JAXQQM020060344.1:0-45746 GCA_034641835.2 Pinus albicaulis | reverse complement strand
CAAACACAACATATTCTTAAAAGATAATATAGTAACAATTTATCTTTAAATGTATTAAAAAATTATAAATTCAAATCTAGAAAGTTTAAAATATATACACCTTTGTAAAATTAAATTATGACATTTTTATACTGAACTACTACTATTATTAATATACATAAAATATGTATATAAAATCCAAAAAAATTATATAAAAATTTGAAATAAATAAATAAAAAATAATAATTTATAGATTAATTATATCACCTTTCTTAAAAAAAAAAAACCTATAAATATATTCTTGGAAAACTATAACTATATTTTTTTTCATATATAATATTTAATTAAAAAAAAATCGATATACAAGTTAGCTTAATATTTGCTTTTGATGATTATTTAAATAATTTTTAATATTCTTTTCATTTTTTTGACACACAATTAAATTAAATAAATATATTATCGTTTGTTTTTATTAATCTATGTTGTTTAAATTTGTATTAATTATTTTTTATTATAATTTTTGCATTTATTATATTTTTTACATTAACAAGAATATATATATATATATATATATATATATATATATATTTTTTGAATTATTGAATTTTATTTATGTAGGTTTGAGTCGTGTTTACTTAACTTAATTCTATTTTTTTTAAGTGTTTTTTTAGCTTTATAACTGAACTCTATTTTTTTTGAATTTTTGTTAATAACAAATTTTGAAACCTAAAAAATGTTGAAATTCAACAAGAAAATTTCAGCACTTATGTCTAGTGCATTAAGCATCTACACTAGAGTGGGATCTACATGGCTAAATTTGGTGCATGTTTATTTTAGTTATCTCTTAATTAAGATGGACAATAAAAAGTAATCTAGTCTCAAAATAACTTGTAATAGTTAACTGAGTGTGATAAACTCAGTTAGCTCATGAATTTCGAGTTAGAGGTAGTTGGTGAGGCATACAGAGTAATTCTAGTTGTAACAGAGTTAGAAGTGCAGTGGTGCATTAGTTAATGCAAGTTGTAATCAGTTTAACTCAGTTAAGTGAGTTAAAATCAGTTGTGCTAGTTGTAACTATTAGATACACTAGTGAGAGATCAAGTGAATTAAATATTAATTAATTCACAATCAATGATCTCACATGCAACTAGGGATTTACTATTATTAGCTGCATGCATATCAGATCCAATGGAGACCCAGTTGAGATCTAGGTGAAAGGGAAGTTGACTATTAGTTGAAGGATTATTGGGTAGCACCCATGCAACCAAACACCCATTGGAGTGCCCATGATACTTGTGCAGTCAAGGAAGGCCAAAATTCCTATTCTTTAGGGATTGCATTCATTAGGGATTACGCAAGCAAGGCAGGTTGTCTGGAGGTAGTAAATTGACTAAGTATTGGTCAGTTTTATGTATGACAGTGTCAGATAGTTAGCTGAGTATAGGAGGGCTCTTGTGAGAAGAGTTGTATGTAGTTTCATGATTCCATGCTGAATATACAATAGAAGATATTGGGGTTTTGAGCAGCAAGCTTTCCCCAGGAAATATCTGTGTTGTGGCTTAATTGATTCTTCTTTGCTTCATGTGATTGGCGATTGTGTTTTTAATTCCGTAATTGATTTGTAGAAGTGATTCAATATTTAACTTTAGTACATTGTTATATCGGATTGAATCCATGATATACATGCTTGTTATATAATTTCTACATGGTATCAGAGCACAGGAAATCACAATTGTGAAGGAGGAGTTGAGTTTGTGACAGGATAGAATTCAAATTTGCAGAAAGACTTCCTTGGTGCTACAACTGATTCAGGATCAAAATGGCTTTCAATGGCTTGACGTTGGAGTATGCACTCGAGGGTAGCTCAAACTATATTTCTTGGAAGGACAAGATGTAGGCATTACTCGAAGACAATGGCATGAAGGAATTCATTGACAATGATGTTCCTAAACCTGCTGTGATAGATGCTGCAAACCTTGATGCATGGAAAAAGAAAGTGGCAACGACGAGGAGGATCCTATTGGAGGGATACAAGATCACATTGTCTCAAGCCTCCATGGGAAAGCCACACCATATGCAATGTGGAAGGCTTTGATGGATCTATTTCAGAGTAGCAACGACCATAGGAAATTGGTGCTCAAAGATAAACTCAGGAAGATCAAGATGGAGAAGGGCGACTCCATACCAAAATATATAACAAAGTTTGTCAAATGTCGGGATGAACTGGAGAGAATTGGTATAATTTTAGTTGATGATGATTTGATGAGCTTGGCTCTCTTATGACTTCCCAAGAGTTGGCACAGTTATCAAGACTTTGCCAATGGAAGGAAAAAGCTGCCAGATTGGGAACGACTGTGGTCAGATTTGGTGCAGGAGGAGTTCATACGGAACACCATAGATGGATCTTCATCTAAGAATGAAGATGAAGAAGATTGTGCTTTGGTTGCCAAGGCGAAGAAGGGGAAAGGGAAGAAATTCAATTCCAAATCAGAGTCCAAAAATGGCAAGAATTAGGACATGTCTAGGGTGAAGTGTTTTCATTGTCACGAGCATGGGCATTATGCTACTAACTGTCCACAAAAGAAGAAGAACAAGAAGGCTGGACGATCTGTAGCTAGTGAGGCTTTGGCCTCGCAATTTGAGCTTTACTTCTTATTGATTGCATGCATGGTGTCAAGTGCATTGGGATCTGTGTGGTATTTGGATAGTGGCGCTTCCTTTCACTTGACGAGAGACAAGGAACTTTTCAGTAGCTTGGAGGAGAAGGATCTCCAAATGTATATTGAAATGGTTGATGACGGGAGGTACAGTGCTACCGATATTGGTACCATTACCTTCCAAAGGCAATTAGGTAAACCCTTTCAATTAAAATATGTAATGCATGTACCAGGTTTGAAGAAAAAATTAGTCTCAGTCGCAATGTTGGAGGATAAAGGCTACGATGTTGTTTTTAGTGAAGGAAAAGCTTTCCTGCGACATAAAACAACAGGAAAATCCAAGAGGATAGGGATTCAAGTTAAGAATCTCTACAAGCTGGAGGTAAATGGTTGCGCAACAATGATGGGCAAGGCAGACAAAGTGGTGAGCCGTGATGAGGGCAAATTATGGCACAGGAGATTGGGCCATCTTCACCATGGAGCCTTGAAAGTCATGCAACAGATTTTTACTGGTCTTCCCAGGGGTACACTTGCATAGTTAGACACATGCAAGGGTTGTACAATGGGAAAATATGTAAAGGCCAACTTTCATGAGAAGGAGAACCGAGATTCGGGGATCCTTGACAGAGTTCACACAGATGTGTGTGGACCATTCTCTGTTGCTTCGACAACAAAACATAAGTAATATGTGATATTTGTTGATGAATTTTCTCGTAAGTGCTGGATCTTCTTCATGCAGAAGGAAGATGAGATTTTCTCTAAGTTTCTTGAGTTTAAAGCACTGGTGGAGAAAGAGTCGGGGAAGAAAGTGAAGGCTCTTAGGAGCGATAACGGTGGAGAATACATCTCTAACGAATTCAAGAAATTCTGCAGCAAAGAAGGAATTCGAGGAGAATTGATAACGCCTCATAACCCATAGCAGAATGGGGTCACTAAAAGAAATAATAGAATTATTGTGGGTTGAACAAGAGCGATGTTGCAGGATCAAGGCCTATCGATGCATATGTGGGCGGAAGCATGCAACACTGCGGTATTTGTGTAGAACCGTTGTCCTCATAGGATACTTGGCATGAGTACACCTAAAGAGACTTTCACTGGTAAGAAACCTGATGTTTCACACTTTAATATTTTTGGCTCATCTGTCTCTGTGCATGTGACCAAGGACGCCAGGAAGAAGCTAGAATCGACAACTAAGATCGGGATTTTTGTGGGGTACACTGAAACACCCCACAACTATCAAGTGTATTTTCCAAACAACAAAATGACTGTTGTGTGACGGGATATAAAATTTGATGAGGAGAAAGTGATGCGGTTGTCCCTTTAGAGGGAGTTGGACTTGCATGCAGAGGAGGAACTCTTGGTTCCCAAGGATGAGCCTCAAGATGTGGAGTAGCCACAAAGGAGGATCATGGAGAGGCAGAAAACACTCATGTAGAGCCATCCATCAGAAATGGCAGAAGGTGAACCATAGAAGCTAATAGATTGAGACTTGATGCTACAGAGAATGTAGGAGCCCCTACTTCACAACACAGACAGAGACAGTCTCTTGACAGGTTTACTAGATACATGGCTCTTATGAGAAAATGTATTGTGACTGAACCATCTTCCTTTCAAGAAGCAGTGCAGCAACCAACTTGGGTTGATGCAATGGTGGAGGAGTATGACTCCATTGTCAAGAACAATGCATGGGAGATTTTCCTAAGACCGTTCGAAAAATCAGTGGTTGGATCGATATGGATCTACAAGGTAAAGCAAGTTGTTGATGGGAGTGTGGAGAAATACAAGGCTAGAATTGTGGCCCGAGGATTCTCACATATCGAGGGGATCGATTATGATGAGACTTTTGCACCTGTTGCAAGGTACTCTTCCATAAGACCCATCATTGCACTCTCAACGTAGGTGGGCTAGCACATTCATTAGATGGATGCGAAAACTGTATTTCTCAATGGAATCATTGAGGAAGAAGTGTACATAGAGCAGCTTGAAGGTTTCGAGATCTTCAATAGTGAGTCACATGTGTGCCGACTCAAAAGAGCACTGTATGGGCTGAAGCAAGAACCTCGTGCTTGGTACACTCGGATAAACAACTATTTCACCGGACTGGGCTTCACCAAAAGTGAAGTAGATGCAAACCTGTACCAGATTGTGGTTGAGGGTAAGCTATTGATTATTATTCTGTATGTTGATGATCTAATTTTGACTGGTGATGAGAAGTTGATACACTCATGCAAGGAGGATCTTGCAAGGGAGTTTGAAATGAAGGACATGGGACTCCTTCATTATTTCATTGGCTTGGAAATATGGCAGAGAGATGGTGAAATTTTTGTGTCTCAAGGCAAGTACGCCAAGGAGATACTAGGTAAGTTTCATATGGAGAGCTGGAAACCCATGGATACTCCTCTTCTAGGAAATTAGAGGAAAGAGGATGCTACTTTTGGATAGGTAGTGGATGCTATTGTCTACAGGAAGTTAGTTGGTTCACTAATGTATCTAGCGAAGACCACACCAAACATTTTCTATGCAGTTAACCAACTAAGTCAAGCTATGGTTAAGCCTACCAAGATCTTTTGGAAGGCGGGGAAGCATGTCTTGAGATACCTTAGGGGCATATCAGAGTATGGTCTATGGTACAAAAGGACAAAGGGAGTGAAGCTTCAAGGCTTCATTGATGTAGATTGGGCGGGCAATCCATTAGGCAGAAAGAGCACATCAGGAGGGATATTCCGCATAGGATTGACAACAATTTCTTGGTACAACAGGAATCATCGAACTGTGGCACTTAGTTCAGCGGAAGCAGAGTAGGTAGCAAGTCAAGTTGCATGTGAGGCTATCTGGATGAGAACGATTTTGGTTGGTTTGTTTGTTTGGTTATGATAATCAGAGTTGCATTAAACTCTCAATTAATCTCTTATTTCATGATAACTCCAAGCACATAGATATCCCGTACCATCATCTCAGAGATTGTGTGTAGAGAAGAATAATGTTGCTTTAGTATATTCCCACAGAAGATCATGATGCAGATATTCCGACGAAGGCGCTCACCAGGAGCAAATTCGAATACCATAGAGGCAGGATCGGGGTGAAGGATAATCCCTTTCTTGTTGAGAGGGAGTGTTGAAATTCAATAAGAAAATTTCAGCACCTACGCCTAGTGCATTAAACACCTACACTAGGGTGGGGCCCACAGGGCTAAATTTGGTGCATGCCTATTTTAGTTATCCCTTAATTAAGATGGACAATAAAATGTAATCTAGTATCAAAATAACTTGTAATAGTTAACCGAGTGTGATAAAATCAGTTAGCTCATGAATTTCGAGTTAGAGGTAGTTGGTGAGGCTTTCAAAGTAATTCTAGTTGTAATAGAGTTCAAAGTGCAGTGGTGCATTAGTTAATGCAGATTGTAAACAGTGTAACTCAATTAAGTGAGTTAAACTTAGTTGTGCTAGTTGTAATTGTTAGATACACAAGTGAGAGATCAAGTGAATTAAATATTAATTAATTCATGATTAGTGATCTCACATGCAACTGAGGATTTACTATTATTAGCTGCATGCATGTCAGAGTGGAGACCCAGTTGAGATCTAGGTGAAAGGGAAGTTGACTATTAGTTGTAGGATTATTGGGTTGCACCCATGTAACCAAACACCCATTGGAGTTCCCGTGATACTTGCGCAGTCAAGGAAGGCCAAAATTCATATTCTTTAGGGATTGCATTCATCAGGGATTGCGCAAGCAAGGTAAGATGTCTAGAGGTAGTAAATTGACTAAGTATTGGTCATTTTTATGTATGACAGTGTGAGACAATTAGTTGAGTACAGGAGGGCTCTTGTGAGAAGAGTTGTATGTAATTGTTTCATGATTCCATGCTGAATATACAATAAAAGATAGTAGGGTTTTGAGCAGCAAGCTTGCCCCGAGAAATTATCTGTGTTGCGGCTTGATTGATTCTTCTTTGCTTCATGTGATTGGCGACTGTGTATTTAATTCCGCAATTGATTTGTAGAAGTGATTTAGTATTTAGCTTTAGTACATTATTAGATCGGATTGAATCCATGATATACATGCTTGTTGTATAATTTCTACAAAAAATATAATAACAATCGATCTAACACAACAAATTTTAATATAGTTATATCAAATTAGCTTGAATTGATGATATATATTTATAGTAAATCATAATATATTAGTAACTATATCTTAAGTATTAATATATAAATATTGCATCTAGAGGAGCTCTCACACGAGTATCATAGAGATATTGTAATGTCTTCTCTAACATGTTGATTTGGTCAAAATAAAATAAAATAAACAAAAACATAAAAATTAATAGTTCTAATTATAATTATAAAATTTCGTAGTCTAACCAAACGTGCACATTTGCCCTAAAAATTATGGAAATCCCAACAAGCTTTTGACTGGGAATTTTGTAAATCCAGGTCACAACTCTCAAACTTCAATATTTTGGGTGCCTAATAAGTTTTTGATGGGGTTGAATCCGTTTCACCCATTAAAAACGTGATTAAAACACTGCTACTGTTAGATTTTTTGAAAATTTTTTGGCTAGATTTCGGCCACTTTTGACCGCAATTCCTCCGCCTCAATAGATGACACCATTAATAGTTAAACCAACCTATATACCTCTTAACTTTGGATATACCAAACGCTCAAAGAGATCAAATATCTTGAGACACAAACCTTTGAAAAGAGATCTAATCCCTCTAGACACTTAATAGATTCAAAATTATATGGATCTAGGCTAGTAATTAACTAATTTTAAGATATAAAAAATTATTATATATTATAATATTAATTTCAATATTAATAATAACTAATTTATAATAAAAGAAACATATAATACTATGTAATACTATTGATGTAAAATTTATTTATAGTTAATATTATATATGGATTATGGTAGGTTAATATGACTATATATTATAAGTTAACTAGATCTCATATATATATATATATATATATATATATATATATATATATATATATATATATATATATATATATATAATATTATAGTATTAGTTATTTACATTTTATAGAAAGATAAATTTGTGTTTTGTAATCATAGGGTTGTTTCTACATAGTCATTCATGGTCAACTTCGAGAAAGGGGCTTTGCCCCTTTCTTTAATTATATTATTTAAGGAGTTCATAAAGATTGTGTATCCATTGGTATTCCATTTCAATCTCCTAATCTTAAACACCTTTTTCATAGAGCAATTGGGCAAAGTGGATTTTCTCGCTTCTTAGAGAAACGTCCACTAGGTGCACCTTAGCAAGGTAGAAACCCATAATGTTATCTGCCAAAGGCACTGCAAGATCCAAAATATGAGGTTAAATCCAATAATCTCAGAAAATATATCCAATACATGCAAGATCTTGCCCTAATATGCAAGTTCTTCAGATTATGGCCCTTTGAAAAGTCCTTGATTGGGCTGAACCAACATAAATGGAACCTCTAGGGTCAAATAGAACTCATGGGCGCTTCACTCAATGAACCTCTGACATGTCACGTGTGTTTGTGGCATAATAAACAATACATCTAATTTGACTACATATTGGATAGTACCTCTGAAAATCACATTATTTAGCCCCTTACCAATATGAACCCAATACACCTTCCCAATTTAAAATACCCCTTCTTTCACTAGATATTGTAGGTATCCATTTTTCAATTAACATTTCTTATACCCCTATATATTTTTTCATTAACTTTGAGCTCCATTTTTTATACCTTCCAATATAAAAATCCTTTACCCCCTAATATATGCTCAATATATTATGTCATTTTTTTCTTAATATATATCCGCCAATATGAACCCATGCGGTATGGTATTACTCCCCCATTGAAGCCCCCATGATAGAACTAGAGTGAGGGGTGGCAGGAGGGGGAGGGATTCTTTTAAATCCCAAAGGAATAATTGTGGACAAATTCTCGTGGGGTACCAATAGGAAATCAAACAATAAGGCAGAGATGTATGGACTTTATTTGGGATTAACAATAACCAGACTACAAGGTGTCCAAGACATTATCATTATGGGATACTCCTTCCTAATTATTTGAAATTTAAGAACTAATACCACTCTAAAATATAATATGGTAGGTTTGTTGTTTCATCATATTAAGTGTATCATCCATTATTTCACTAACTCCCCCTCCTTTCATATTTTCATAATCCTTAATTATGAAGCAGATCTCCTAGCCAATAAGGCTTCTCTTTTGGCATAAGGACACACTAAAATCAATGGTATTGTTGGTTATGTTAGTATCCCCTAATGAAGCCCATGATTTAACTACGTATCCCCAAAATCAATTTTTGTACCTATTCTAAATTAGTGCCAATGATTGGCTCCATATTAATCCCTCCTAATCATATGTGCCTCCTCTCTATTTCTATTCCCCTCCCCTTTTCCCTAGCTCCTCGTATTATTATAATGCAAAAATTTTTATGGCTCACCCGTTAATGATTACAAGAGAGGAAATATGTCGGATCAATGTGGCATCTCTTGGATTCCATCTGCATGCAATCGTGCCACATTTATTGGCACTTGCACAGATCAATATCAACCTTAGGTAATATCTTATTAATGATCACAACAACATCTCAACCAACGTGCCTCATTTATTCGTATTGGTGAAGATTAGACTGGTGCTTAATACATAGCTCATGACATATGAGGAAGGTGTCTTCTTAGTTAGTTGTGTGATGATTACTCTGTGTCGAGACCCTGGAATACATGATGCAAAATTGTAGAATGACACGAGTTTATTTGATTGCAGAGTGAATAAATTGAGGAGGGGATGCACTTCATTATTCGTTCTTAGCAAGCAAGGTGGATTATGGTCCAGTCACCCTGTGAGAATTCGATAAAGGAAAGTCCTAATAGAAAGAGCGGCATCTAGACGATGGAGCAAGTGGAAGCTCAATGATGAGCTTCGGGAAGCTACTCGTGTCTTCTTTCGTCGTGAGCTTTTTTCGGAGGTAAAGCACCATTGTAGCTGGGAAGTGTGGTGTCTTGCTCTCTCTAGCTCAGAGGTAACTGTTTCAATTCTCTCCTTTGACTTTGTGCGAATTCAGAGTAATATTGTTTGTTTAGTGGCCTCAATTTATAGTTTGGAAAAGGACAGAGTCTTGTAGCTATGAATAACCTGTTTTTCATTTCTGGGTTGTCTCTTTCTATTTGGGTTTGCAACTTCTAATTCTACAGTCGGTCCATCCGGTTGAACCCCTCTGAGCATTGGAAAGAATATTGGATGTTTGGCCTCTATCTCTTATTGATTTGGTGCTTCACTTCTCTTTCGGCTTCAGTCTTGGAGTGACTTTCTCATGGATACAAGTTCATCAGAATCAGATTCTTCCACCTCATCTATATGTGAACATCACAGGAAATAATATGCAACAATGAATTCCAAAATATATAAACTACATGTCATGTTTTATTAGTAAAGGGCCTTTGATTACAACAACCTGGACATAATTAATGCTCAACAACAACGAATTTCACACTTGGAGGATGAGGTTGATGCTCTTCGAAGCATTATTATGGACCAAAACTTCAGAACACCCAACTGACCAACCCTGCAGGGGAACCTCCTTGGGACATTGATCTCAATTTCCCTAGAGATTATTCTAACTAAGAAATTGTGTAATGACTAGTTTCAAATGTTTATGGCTTTTCTTTCAATTTTTCCATATCTATACTACTAGGATAATAAGGGTATTGACATAATATGGGGATTTTGATGTAGTCTGGGAAAGGGTAGACAGTTACAATATGAAATCCGAGATGTCCATGAACAAATTAGCAATTTAATTTTCTCGGGTTTTTTTCACGATCAGGTGCGGATTTAATGCAAAGAGTACTGATTCATTTTGAAAAAAAAATATAGCTAGAGCTAGCGGAAAAATAATTCTTCACAGTCATTTTCTCTGCCATAGAAGACAGATTGAGGGTTTTTGAAGGAGTACCATATTTTTTTAATAATGTAGGGTACTTCATGATATTTTGGAAGGAAAAATATAATCTAAAGAAGGAAGACTCCCTTACTACCCCATTGCGGGTTCAAATATTTTCTCTTCCAAAGGAATATTGGGAGGAGAAACCCTTAAAGGCATGGGAAATGCCATTGGAAGCTTTTTGAAGGTATCGAAGGTTGCTAAGAGAGGAAGGTATGCATCATATGCTTAGATATGTGTTTATATGAATATATCCCAACCTCTTCTAGCTTCAATAAATATTCATTATCAAGATTGTCCATGGAAGTAGCCACTAAATTATGAACATGTCCACTTTAGATGCAAACGATGTCATGAATATGGGCATATTATTAGAGATTGTTTGATGAATGCAAAGGAATCACTTGAATAACACCCCTCTCAAAAAGAGAAATATGATTTTGGAAACTTCCGCCAAAGAAGAAGAAATTTGAGTCCTTATTGTGCCTCAAATCCTGACAAAATACCTAGATCTGGAAATAGGTTCAAGTCTCTCTCCTCTCTGCAAGATTCTTCAAGGCAATATAATATTCAATAAATAACTAACAGAAGGAAAAACCCATAATCCCTCACTAATTCTCCAAAGCCCATGCAAAAGTTTCTAGAAGAGTATCAATAATATCCATTACTATAGGAAATGGTTCACTTCCTATTGGAAGAAGCTGAAGTGCTAGCCCCACCAGAAGATATGGATCTAGATGATTCATGGCTGACTAGCCTCACAGAATAATGGCTTGGAAAATATATGAAGGAAATGTTAGTTCAACAAACTAGGATTATTTACAAGGCCTATCTCTATTGCAATGAAGAAGACTAGTCGGGCTCAAGTTCTTCAAAGTTTTGTCTTGGGGTTCATACGAAGGATTCCAAGGTGGCCTTCGAACAAGAGGAAAAAGCCAAAAAATGAGGTTGCAGGAGTAGTGAGGCATTGATCCAAGCAGACAATGAATAATTGGTAAAATTAGGGAAAATAATGCCAATGTTAGAGGCATTTCCTACTTTGAATTCTTGATCTTCACAGAGTTTGTAGCAGTGATTGTCATAGTTAGATTCTAAGGGTTTGTTATTGGTGGGTAGCTTAGTAGTGTCAACCAAGTTTGGTACAAAGAATCTCCTGAATTTCCGTCCTCTTTTGGAAATCCACTTTATATGTACCTTTCTCTAATTGATGAAAGAATCCACTAACTTACAAAAAAATATATTCAAATATTAGTTATAACCATATATATTACCTTAACTAGTATATATATATATATATATATGATAATGATGATGTAGTTATATTTTTTGGGCTTCAAGTATACCCTAACTTGGCTAAGAGATCATCTTCCTTAGACGTAAGGAATATGTCAATGACTAAAGACCTAGAGGCATCTAGTAGGAGTGAAAGCTTACCCCTTAAAAAATATTAGTGGGTAATTTAAGGTGGCATGGTTTTCCTTGAACAATGATGATGAGACATGCTGAATTAGCAAATTGTAACCAGTGATGATTGTCCCCACTAGTGGTTCATCTGAGTTATGATGGGTTTCCCACCATATATATATATATATGCTAATATTAATGATGTTTTTTTTATGATGCTAGGCTTTATATTACTGGAAAAAAATACATTAAGTATGACTTTGTGTTATTGACCGCCAAATGGAAAGCTGACCCAATAGCATAATTTTAACATCTTTAGATTTCCTAGACTGTTCTTTACAAGATTGTGAATTAAAACAAAAGATTGTCGAGACACTGAACCGATATGCCCAAAGTGACAAAAATATTGGCTTGTCTATCTTAGCCCTCTATGACTAAGTTATAATAGGACCCAAATGCCATAAGTGGACGACCACGTTATCCAAGACTAAAAGACAAGCAAATTCTGATGAGTAAAATGATAAGTGTCTAGAAGTCAATCAGAGGTTGCCTACCCTTCGTCCATGATGAGCTGAGGCCATGGTCACTGATAAATGAGGGGTATAATCCCATGAGTCTAGTCCTAGGGAGAGCGAAGCTCTAAGACCCATAACCTTCGACTTCATACTAGGAACACTGTGCTTGTGGGAAGATGAAAAGAGAAACAATTGAGGCTTCAGTCCCTGCACATTATATGTGTGCCAAAAGTGGGAGTGAGACCTTGAAGTAGTACTCCATACTAATTCCCAGAACACGAGTCGACCCTAGCATCGATTGCTTAACACCCCACTGATTAGCTACAGACAATTTGTTTTAATCGTTCACGCTCAATTTGTTTTAAATTAAGAATTAAAATTAATTTATAATTATTTTTAATAATAATATTTATATTGTATATAAATTTGACATATTTATATCTAAAAAATATTTATATTTTTAATTTTATTAAAATCTTTATAAGGCATATAATTATATACATATGTGTTTAGTATCTTTATATGTTTAGCTAATTTTTAATTAGATGCTTATTAATTAAATTTAAACATGAAATTTTATGAATATAAATCATTATTATTTAATTTTCTTTTAATATAAGATACATGTTGTTGGGTGTGGAGCCCGATTATCTTGTTTACTTTGTATCACAAACATTGGACCCCTGTACCTTAAAAGGGGCGGCAACGCCGCCCGTAATTAATCGTTGCCGTGGGGGGTCCAGGGGGGGGCAGCAGCGCTTTTCGAAGCCCCCCCCTAGCGGGGGCTTTCGAGGGCAGCGCCCCTGAAGCTAAAAACAGATGTAAAATTGCCTTGTAAAAGTATAGTAATTTCTAGTCAATCTGGGCCGTTCATTAGGCAAATGATCTGACGATAGAAGTTATGTTTAGATTAGGGTTTTTTGCCCTAGAAGGCAACCCCTTGTATATATGAGGGTATTGTATTACGGCTGGGTATTATGTGTGTATTCTCGGAGCGAGAAATAGAGAGGGAGACTGTGAGAGAGAACAGAGGATATTACAGTGGATCTGCTGTAGGTTTTGTCTCTTCATTTTTGCTGGATAATAGAAAGGAAGGACTGGCTGTTCGGGGTGGACGTAGCCCAAACTGGGTGAACCACGTATATCTGTGTCTCTCTGGTTTTATGTGTTTTTGTGTGCTTGTATTTTTCCGCATATTTTATGTGTTGCATTGCTCCATAATATATAATTTTCTAACAACTGGTATCAGAGCCGAAGGTATATTTGGCTGATAAACTCGCAGGAAAGAAGGGTTCCTGGTTCGAGTGGGAGCAATGGCAGAAGATGGTAAGTTTAGGGTCGAGAAATTTAACGGCCAAAAATTTCCACTGTGGAAGATGCAGATGGAAGATTATCTGTATCAGAAAGATATATACCTACCATTGAGCGGAAAAACAAAGAAGCCGACGGCCATGACAGACGTGGAATGGAACATTCTCGATAGAAAGGCACTCAGAATAGTACGGTTGTGTCTTGCGGCATCAGTCGCCTTCAATATTTCGAAGGAAACAACAATAGAGGGTTTGATGCAGACGTTGGCGAAACTATATGAAAAACCCTCGGCCTCAAACAAGGTATTTCTTATGAAACGACTATTTAATATGAAGATGTCGAAAGGTGGATCTGTTGCAGACCATTTAAATGAATTTAATACAGTTACCAGTCAGTTAAGTTCTGTAGGGGTAAACTTTGATGATGAAGTTAGAGCTCTATTATTCTTGTGCTCATTGCCAGAGAGTTGGAATGGTTTAGTAATGGCCATTAGTAACTCTGTCTCTGGATCTAGTACTTTAAAGTTTGATGATGTTGCTGGTGCTATCCTTAGCAAGGAAATGCGACGGAAAAGCTCCGGTGAGACATCAGGTAATGCTTTGAGTGCAAAGTCTAGGGGAAGAAGAATGGAAAGAGGAAAGAGCTCGGGATATCGCAATAAATCAAGGAAAGGCAGATCCAAGTCCAGATCGGGGATAGTGTGCTGGAATTGCGGAAAGAAAGGACACCTAAAGAAAGACTGTAGATCTCAGAAGGGAAAAGAAGGAGACACACAGCAAGAAAACAATCATGAAGAAAATGTGACAGGTGATGTGTTACAAGATGCTTTGATTATTTCTTTCGAAAATGTTACTAATTCTTGGGTTGTAGATTCAGGGGCTTCATTCCATGCCACACCTGATAAGAAATATTTTCATGACTATGTTCAAGGAGATTTTGGACAAGTTCGTTTGGGTGATGATAAACCCCGTAAAATTGTTGGAATGGGTAAAGTTCTTGTAAAACAACAGAATGGAAACCAATGGCTACTAAAGGAGGTAAGGCATGTTCCAGATCTGAAGAAAAATCTGATTTCAACAGGGCAGTTAGGTAGTGAAGGTTGTGTGACAACTTTCATAGATAAAACTTGGAAGGTCACCAAAGGAGCACTGGTAATAGCAAAAGGTGAAAAGGTTGGTACATTGTATTTATGCAATGGTATTTCTAACTCTGTTAATGCTTTAACTTCCAAAGGAGCAGATGCAGCATTATGGCATCATAGGCTCTGACACATGAGTGAGAAGGGGATGAAAATTCTTCACTCAAGAAATTTGCTGCCAGGTTTGAAGAATGTTGATTTGGATTTTTGTGAGAATTGCATTTATGGAAAACAAAAGAGAGCCAGATTTCTCAGAGTTGGGAAAGAAAAGAAGAGCGAAAAATTGGAGCTTGTGCATACAGATGTATGGGGACCTGCTCAGGTATCATCTCTCGGTGGCTCTCATTATTATGTTACTTTTATTGATGATGCAACTAGAAAAACATGGATTTATTATATTTAGAATAAATCTGATGTATTTGATACTTTCAAGAAATGGAAAGCTTTGGTTGAGATTGAGACAAGAAATAAGTTGAAGTGTCTCAGATCAGACAACGGAGGTGAGTATTGCAGCAAAGAGTTTGATAGGTACTGTTCAGAGCATGGAATTCGTAGAGAGAAGACAGTTCCAAGAACACCACAAGAAAATGGTGTGTCAGAAAGGATGAACACAACAATCATGGAGCGTGCAAGGTGCATGAGATTGCATGCAGGATTGCCTTTACAATTTTGGGCAGATGCTGTAGATACTGCTGTTTATCTAATAAACATAGGGCCTTCAAGTTCCTTGGATGGTGGTATTCCAGAGGAAGCATGGACAGGTAAAAAGGTAAACTACTCTTTTTTAAATCCTTTTGGTTGTGAGGCCTTTGTCCATATTAATAAAGAAAATAGAACAAATCTTGAGGCAAAATCAAAGAAATGTACCTTTATTGGATATGGTGTTAATGATTTTGGTTATCACTTATATGATTATGAAACTCACAAAATCATTAGGAGCAGAGATGTAATATTCAATGAAAAGGTCTTGTATAAGAATCAGTTGCAGGAAAAGAAACAGGAAAAAGAAAGCAAGGAATACACAGTTCTTGATGAGATAACTGAAAAAGTAAAGGTGCATGAAAATAATAATAATCAACAACCACAGCAGCAACAACCACCACAACAGCAACAGGCACCTCAAACACCTGAAAGTGGTGTTAGAAGATCTACCAAGATAAGTAGACCCCCTGAACAATACTCTCCTTCATTATATTATTTATTGTTGACTGATTCTGGTGAACCTGAATGTTATGAAGAAGCAATGCAGGTTGAAAGCAGGAAGAAGTGGGAGCTAGCCATGGAAGAAGAGATGGACTCCTTAAAGCATAACCATACTTGGGACTTAGTCAGGTTGCCTGCAGGTAAAATTCCATTGCAGAATAAATGGGTTTACAGGCTGAAGGAAGAAGATGGAGGAAAACAGGGGTACAAAGCTAGACTTGTGGTGAAGGGGTTTGCACAGAAGAAAGGTATTGATTTTGATGAAATATTTTCTCCTGTTGTTAAAATGACTTCAATCAGAACTATTTTAAGTCTTGTAGCAGCGGAAGATTTACATCTTGAACAATTAGATGTAAAGACAACATTTCTCCATGGAGATTTGGAGGAAGAGATATACATGTAGCAACCAGAAGGATATGAGGTAAAAGGGAAAGAAAAATTGGTGTGCAGGTTAAAGAAGAGCTTGTATGGCTTAAAACAGGCTCCAAGGCAGTGGTATCTAAAATTTGACAAGTTTATGTCCGAACAAGGTTATACTAGATGTCACTCTGATCATTGTGTTTATCTGAAAAGGAAAAATGATGGCAGCTATATTATATTGTTATTGTATGTAGATGACATGCTTGTTGCGGGGTCTAACATGCAGGAAATAAATGTGCTCAAAAGAAAATTGGCAAATTCATTTGCAATGAAGGATTTGGGAGCTGCAAAACAAATCCTTGGTATGAGGATAACTAGAGACAGAAAAAATCGCAAATTAACACTGTCTCAGAATGAGTACATAGAAAAGGTGTTGAAAAGATTTAATATGTAGAATGCAAAACCAGTTAGTACACCTTTTGCTAGCCATTTCAAACTTAGTAAGGAGATGTGCCCCAAGACCCATGAAGAAATGGAATATATGTCTAAAGTTCCATATGCATCTGCAGTTGGAAGCTTAATGTATGCAATGGTCTGCACAAGGCCTGATATTGCACATGCAGTGGGAGTTGTAAGCAGGTACATGAATAATCCAGGAAAAGAACATTGGATGGAAGTAAAATGGATTCTCAGATATTTGAGAGGTACCACAAATCAAGAATTATGCTTTGGTGGTTCAAACATTGCTCTACGGGGATATGTTGATGCAGATATGGCAGGTGACAGAGATAATAGGAGGAGCACTACAGGATATGTATTTACTGTAGGTGGAACAGCTGTCAGTTGGGTTTCAAAAATCCAAAGTGTTGTTGCACTTTCAACAACATTTTGTAGCCTTTGCTACGAGAGGCTGAAGTGACTGAAGTAAAGAAATGATTTGGTTACAAACGTTTATGGGTGAATTGGGTAAGAAGCATGATATGGGCACGTTATACGGTGATAGCCAAAGTGCCATTCATCTTGCAAAGAACTTCGACATTTCATTCCGGACTAAACACATACATCTCAAGTACCATTTCATGCGAAGGTGGTATTGGAAGATGGAGGATTGAAGAGTGGAAAAGATACACACTAGCGAGAATCCTGTGAGGATATGCTAACAAAAGTTGTAACTAGGGAGAGCGAGAATGTGCCAGTTTCAATTGGTCTTCAAGGATGACGATAGAAGATGAGGAATAGCCGAGTCTAAAGAGGAGTCATTTTCCAGAAAATGAAGCGGCGATGGAGTTGCTGTCCAGGTCTCAAGTGGGAGATTGTTGGGTGTGGAGCCTGATTATCTTGTTTACTTTGTATCAAAGCTTTGGACCCCTGTACCTTAAAAGGGGCGGCAACGCCGCCCAAAATTTAATCGCTGCCGTGGGGGGTCCAGGGGGGGGCGGCAGCGCTTTTCGGAGCCCCCCCTGGCGGGGGTTTGGGGGCAGCGCCCCCGAAGCTAAAAGCAGATGTAAAATTGCCTTGTAAATGTATAGTAATTTCTAGTCAATCTGGGCCGTTCATTAGGCAAATGATCTGACGGTAGAAGTTATGTTTAGATTAGGGTTTTTTCCCTAGAAGGCAACCCCTCGCATATATGAGGGTATTGTATTGCGGTTGTGTACTGTATGTGTATTATCAGAGCGAGAAACAAATAGGGAGATTGTGAGAGAGAACAAAGGATATTACCGCGGATTTGCTGTAGGTTTTTTCTCTTCATTTTTGCTAGATAATAGAAAGGAAGGACTGGTTGTTTGGGGTGGATGTAGCCCAAACTGGGTGAACCACGTATATCTGTGTCTCTCTGGTTTATGTGTTTTTGTGTGCCTATATTTTTTATTTGTATTTTATGTGTTGCATTGCTCATAATGTAAATTTTCCAACAAATGTTAAGGATTTTATTTAGAAACAATTGTTTGAATTTTATTAATAAAAATAAAGTATAACATCTCATATTACAACATTTGTTTTACTATACTAAGTTGTAGAGAATTTTTTGATGCATTAATATTTTTTTTCCAAAAACAATTATATTTATAAGAGTAAATATACATTTCTCACAACAAAATATATACACATTTAAATATTTTATTTTTAACTTACAATCATTTTCATTTTGTTTGTTATTGATATTTTTTAACCAAATTCAATAAATAAGGAAATATCAAATTTAGAAGGCTAAAAAGCCAAAAGAACTTGGATAATATCATAAATGAGATGAGCCTATTGTGTGTTACAAATTACATTTTCATAATTCAAATAACAAATTAAATATTCATCATTCAAATGATTTTAAGGGAATTGTTAATTGATTTTTTTTTTTAGCATAAAGGATATTTGAGATCAATTAGATAATTAAGTGTTCTTGTTTTTCATGTGATTAATTATTTTTTATTTTAAAATTTTAAGGAAAACATATCTATTTTTAAAATATTTGGAATGAAAGTATTGGAAATCTTAGCACTTTTTCATATTTTGTGGATGGTAAAAAGGTAAATATGAAGTCTCACTCAAAAGAAATGAATAAATTCTAACTTGTAATTAACAACAACTAGTAACAATATCAAAGAACTTCATGTCTAGCTATAAGGCACTTGAGCTAATCCTTAGTGTTTAAATAAAATGTTTTTACATTTAAAATAATTTTTTAAATTGAGGTAAATTTTTTAATAAGATTAATAACAAATTTCAAATATAAGTTTTTGAAGTTGTTATTTGTACTTTATATTTAAGTGATTAAACTTTAATAGAAATTGATCACTATATAATAGTCCTTCTTTTATGTATTTTGAGTGGAAAAGGTTAGAGGTATGAAATTATTAAGCTTATTTTAGGACAAGTCTTATTTTATTGATTCGGGGTATTGGAACTTTCAAATCTTTCTTTGAGTATCAAACAACATTTTCCTTGAGACAAAACATTGCAAATAAAGTTTTTGTGCCCCCACGATTGTTCCACCTATCTATTCTTTTCTAATGACATATAAGTCACCTAAATCAAGGTTTGTATAAGGAAGATACACCTCCTATAATTTGACTTATGCTTTTGGCCATGATGGTACGTATGTTAGGAAAGGTGTCTCATTCAGTTCAAATGCATGTATGCATGTACCTCATGCATTTTCACATGCATGCAAACTCAATGTTAACGACAAGGTCACATGGTCAAATTTTACGGTCATATGGTTTTAAAAATATAGAATTGTTGGTGTAAATCGCGGTTCAAGGCCAACCCTCATGAGCGTTAGGACCACATGATCGATTGCATATGCACACACAATCGTGGGCTCGAATGAGATCAACAAACATTTGTGAAAACGTAATGAGTTTTGATTTTTGGCTTGGTTTTTTTGAGCTTATCATTTATTATCAAGAATCCAGTTTATATATGATAATGATCATAGATCCTTATCATCTATAAAATTTATAGATTATAAGGATCTATAAGGGGTTCTACCCAACCTTTGGTTGCCCCATCACCCCACCCTCAACCCCAACCTTCAATTATCTCCTTTACTGCTAAAGTATCAACACACACCTCTCAACTGCAAGGATCTTGAACATCCCCTCCAAGACCTTCCCATTTCCCCTTTCCCTTGCCCTGACAGCCCATCCACCCCCCAATTCCTTCCCCAAAACCCCCCCACCCATAAAACGCATTCCCTTGCCCTTTTCGGGCATCCCAAAACGCCCTTCCTTTGCCCCTGACCGCTCGATCCTCCTGAACATCCTACCGCCTAACATCCCTTTTTACCCCTTAACAGACCCATCCTAAAGGGCCTTTGAGCCTCTTTTTTTTACTTTTGCTTAAGATTTTTTCATTGGTGTACTTTTTTCATCAAGAGGAAGACAACAATGTAATGAAGGAAAAACATCATCAAAGGACCAAACATCCTCCAAGCTAGAATATCTTCAATGAACCTTTCTCATCCATGTATCAAAGTATATTACTTATTACTTTTCATGTATAAATTTGAAGCATAAGGCTAGGGATTGTGAACCTTATGACATGAATGATTATAAAAGTCATTATCATACCTCTAGAAGTAACTTTGCAAGTAGACAAGATCCAAATGGCTTTGATAGTAGAAAGTATATGTCAGTTGCTCCTTCATTAAAGTACAATATAGAATGCTTTAAATGCCACAAGGCAGAAAATGAACATCATGAATTTTACTTGAGTGCTCAAGGCATTGATATGAGTTGTTGATCGACTATGTGCTTTAAAGCAAAATCAATGATTATACTCTTTGAAGTTTTTCCTAATTAAGATATACAAATAATATTCTATCAAAGGTTGCCACTAAGACAAGAATGATATTTGAAGGCCCAATTACAAAATTTGCACATATAAAGAATTTGATTTTGTATACATGCACTCCAATATATATGTGCATGTAAAAATTGGGAGCCAACATAAGCATTGTAGGTGGGAACTTCACTCACAAATGAAGCTTATCTTATATAGAAAAAATATTTAAATATATGCACAATTTCATATGGAAAACTTGCTTCTATATATATGCACATATTGACGATGTGCATATCTAGAAGGTATCTTTTGTATATATGCCACTTCCTTATATGTATCATCTATTATTTTAGTATTTATATAAATTTAAAATATTTATTTTTAATAATGTATTTTATATAAAGTAAAAAACTATTTATTTAATTTTTAATAATATATTTAATTTAAAGTAATTTTATATATTTTTTTGGAAATAATTAATGTAAAGGAGTGAACTTCATATATAGATATTTATGAGATCTCTAATTATCAATACTCTCACAACATAACTTGAAAAGATGATATTCAACCCATTCGAGTTGTCGAGAGCGAAATGGAGACAACTAGGGCTCCATTAGACGCCATCACAGTTGATCCGTTCACAACCACAACGCCTAGATCAAATGCAGCCACCCTCAACCATAGCAACAAAGGTCTGATCCAAAATCGTGAGATTGACCCAGAAGCAACACCTCTAAGCAACAGCTCTATTGCTGATGCCATCAATGCGACTGTCGCCACGATGACTGTATCAGCAACAATCTCCCGTGGCTGTAATGGGGGTCCGATCCATTGTAGGAGAGTTGTATTCACTACAGTTGGAGTCGGCATAAGCAAACACACAGACTCTCCTACAGTCGCCGCCTTGGGGATGCTCTGCCTCTCGGATTTGCAAGCTGAGAAATCAAAGGAGCCATCGCCGGATAAACAAATCTGGCTTAATTGTGACGCATTCACCAGCAAGAGTGGTTCTCAAAACACTGAAAGGGTTTATGCATGCGAATCTCATAACTCAGCCGACATCAAGCCCCAGCATGGCCTCGCGGATCTGGGAATCCAGAGATCAAGCATGTTCATGTCTTAGATACGCTCGTGCAGATAGGATTTCTCATATTTTTTATCCCCTTCTTTCCAGATCCAGATTTCTCTAATTTCTGGCAAAACCATCCTCCGTTGGGCGCGCTCAATGGATTTGGTGCAGAACCTCTCGCATGACCTCGAAAAAAGGCTGGGGATACCCTCTGCTCTTCAGAGACTTCTATATGGAGGTAAAAATCTAGAAAACACTCTTCCCCTCTCTTTTTACAGTATTGAAAGAGATGCTTCTGTAGTGTTAACCCTTCGTCTACGAGGGGGAACAGTTGGGCAACCATTTTTTGTTGCTTCTTTCTCCTACAAAGATGCGGTCCATGCACAACCATCCAAGAAAACTGCTCAACCCGTTGAGGTTCCCAAGCCTTTTTTGGTTGATAAACTGGAGGAAGTTCCCTCCATAGAGATCTCCCATCCAACTCTGGATGATCAACTTCAAATGTATTCAGAATCCGTCATTATTTGTCGATTCAATGGACTATGGCCTCACACAGCAGATCTATACCAATGGATTCACTCCACTTGGACCAACAACATCAAGGTTATCTTCTTCTCGAAGGGTTTCTTCATAGTTGTGTTTGCTTTCATCGAAGACTATAAAAAATTCTTAACTAAAGGCCCATGGTTTTGGGGAACTGCGGGGCTATTCCTCACCCCCTGGTTCCTAGACTTCGACCCCTCCACGACAATCATCACCAAGCTTCCTATTTGGGTCAGACTCCTGAACCTTCCTGCACATCTATGGAATTTTTATGTCTTCCAAGGGATTGGAAACACAATGGGTCGCTTTCTGGCAGTGGATCCCTCTAGAGGGGAGAAAGGAATATACACCTATGGGAGAAGATGTGTGGAAATAGACATAAGCAAAGGACTTCCCGACCAAATCAACCTTAAATTTGGTGATTTCCTATGGACACAGACCTTGGACTATGAGAACACAACCTTTCGATGCTGCCACTGCCATCAAACAGGGCACCTTCAGAACACCTGCGCCACATTTCTTGCCCAAAAAAAGAAAATAAATGACAAATCAAAATCCTAAAGCTAGAAACCATGTGATCCACCCCCATGGATGACATGGAGTCCTTTAGCTCGGATGAGGAGGAGGTAGAAGCATAAGGGGAGGACACAAAGCAGACGAAGGACACGCCCTCGGTAAGCCTTGAGGGTCCCACTAATCCAACAAACACATAGAAACGTACACATGAGTCCTCCTCCTTCGATTTGGACAAGGAGACACTTCCTACAGGCAACAATAGTCTGCAAGTAGTTCCAGCCCATCTGCACCACAAGGGCTGGGTCAAAGTTAGCAAAAAGAAAGGAAAAAAATGTCGCATGGAAGACTTGACCCATTCTAGGTAGATTTCTATGGCTATCCCTTTGATACCTTGTTACACACTTCTTGTTCCCTTTCACTTATTCTCTGGTTACTCAACAGGACCGAGGTTGATAGTTTATCATTACCGACTTCCCTGTTATCTTGCTTCCCTTGATTGTAACTCCACATTGTAACATATGCTTTTTTAATAGAATTAGTCTAATTTACTATATATATATATATATTATTTATTATTTTATTCATCACTATTATTGATGTACAACTTGCATTATATACAAATATTGCATAACATATATCTCCTTTACTATTATATAGATGTAAGAGTCGTAACTCTAAGTAGGATCATGATATACTTTAGACTATGATAAATTATTGATTATTCACTTACACTTAATCATATTTTAGTTATAGTGCAAACATCCCCTCTTGAGAGGATTCATTCTCGTTGTATGGGTAAATTAAGTGTTGAGATTTGGATATTTTATTTTCCAAAATAATTTTGTTTTTGGTTCTTTTAATTATTTCTTCTCCACTTGGTAAAGCATTAGTTATCATATGAAGAGTAGAGAGTTTGTGGAACTGATAACACGTAATGTTGGACTTTATGATAGAGATTATTTAATTTAATCATGCCAATGGATGTCTTCTTGTCGGCTAGGGAAACAGGCATATTCCTATATTCTAATTTCTTGATTTAAGTAAACAATTTTTTATTATGTTCTTTTATAAATGATTAATTTCTTCATCCTTGGCTAACACAATTTTCTCAACTTGTTTTGGGAATCTCATTTTCATGTGATTCCTAGTTGCTCTAGATTTCAACATCATGATGAGCTGACACTTGTTTCCTCTTGGATTCATGCAATATAGTGTATTTATTTTATTTTTTTGTTGGGGAAATCTTAATTTCAATTCTTTTTTCTATTTTCATGTCTAAGGATGTTTCTTCAAGCAATGGACATGAAACACTATCATATGTATAATCTTGTCTTGAATTACCAAGTTCACTTTTGGGTGATTGCTCCATAGTCTACAAATTTCCATTATCAACGTGTGGCTCTAGCTAAATATGCATGTTATCGCATTCTTGAGAATCCTTAATGAAACTATTAAACCTTTCTAAAAGAGCTTGTTTGTATCCATGTGCATATAATATTTGTAATGCATAGATGTCATTTTGGTTACCTTTATTCACAATGTTTGTTATTTTAGCAATATTTTGATTGCATAATTGTTTGTTTCATAGTCATTGTCATTGTATTTAGCGTCCACTTCATTGTCATGCTGTTTCATGTCTTCCTCACATATCCCTAAAGGAAAAACCATATATTCACTCACAACAACATGACATTGTGGATCTATATTTGCACAACATAAGTTGAGGCATCTTGAGCCAACATTGTTTATGATGTATAAATATAACTTCTCCAACACTCTTGACAATAGTGCTTTAGTTCCCTCATGTCTTGAATAATGTAATCATCAAACATATTCAACATGTAAGCAATACCTCCTTTTTTTCTTTGGTCTCATGTTTTATGTCATGATGCAACCCAAACCCCACAAATATATGTTATTGAATTGTAGCTATTTCAATTCTATCTATATCATTCTCTACAATGTTTTCTACCCATTTCATTAAGATTTTCCTTTGGCTGCTTACACGTTGCTTAAAAATATTTGCTATTATTTCCAAGTTGTTGGTTGTTTTAGAGAACATCGTGTACATCTTAGAAAGATAATATTTATTTTTATCCCTAAGTAAGTAATGGAAATTGGGATCCTCATTTTCTAGAATTTGCATTTGATAAAGGGAAATGATTTCATTTTGTACTTTCTCTATTAGGTTATGCTTTGTGTTAGAGTGAAAATAATGAGCAATTTTTTCTTTCATAAGCAACTTGGAAATTGTTCCATGGAGCTTTTGCATTAGTACTTACATAATTTGTAGTGATGGAACCACAACTTCAACATCTTTTCCTATTAAAACTCCTACCAAAAATCTTGGTAATCTATTTCTTGTAGTAAATACTTAAGAATTTAAATTGTACCGAAGTAAAACCAATTGCTAATAACCTCCATGTTCTTTTTACTAGCTCTTGAGATCCAATTTCGTAGAATGAATTGTAGAATGAGTTGAACGAATACTATGAGTAATGGAAGCAGATTCTTGCTAATGAGGTAATTCACCGAGGACACAATTTCATATAGCTAATCATGATGCCTATTCAAGAAAAAGGAACCACTATATGTGAAACAAGGCCAATGCTAGCTAGAGTGTCTCTAAGGATTTTAGGGATCCCCATTTCAACTAATAAATTTGTTGATAAGGCATAAATTGTTTCACAAGTCAAAAGACGTCTAGTTAAAACCATGTATATTGAAGAACTAATAAAGATGCTTATACATTGTGTAAGTTACCGATAGATATACCATATTTACAACATGCGGAATGAGTTAACAACCATAAAGCTTGTTCATGTTTCTTGGAGAAAAAACACAATCTTCATAATTCAAGCTACAAATGATGCATTATCTACCACCTTAGTATCATTATATGAGAGAAGGCGAATCAATGCTATAATTATTTCCATTGTAGAATCAATAACATTGATGCTACTTGTTGGAAAATGTTTTTAGTTATTGACAAAAATTAGATTTCATTTTTGGGATTCAACTACGTTAATTTAGTCATTCATCTATGACCATTTCCATGAGAGGTAGTCATAACTGACTAATTTATCATGATTTTTGAATAGTCCACTTAGCACTCATTGCATCGGGTGATGCTCACAGGGGTGAAGAAGTGGGATTGAAACTAGTGAAATGAATCACATAGCGTCAATCATCACTTCCGGGGCTTGCACCCGGTAACCAGGACTTCCCGGGAGGTCACCCATCCCAGAACTCCTCTGGCTCAAGCGCGCTTAACTGTGGAGTTTTCACCACAATCAAGCCCACTTAGCTTGCTACACCATTTGCAAAACCTTAGCAACTATTGTGCCTCATGAACCATTCAAGAAGAGATCCCTTTACTCTTAGTATTTTAAGTATGAGGTTTTTCCACAGTGCATTATATTAGATTTCATTTTTGGGATTCAACTGCGTTAATTTAGTCATTCATCTATGACCATGTCCCTGAGAGGTAGTTGTAACTAACTAATTTCTCATGATTTTTGAATAGTCCACTTAGCACTCATTGCATCGGGTGATGCTCACAGGGGTGAAGAAGTGGGATTGAAACTAGTGAAATGAATCACATAGCGTCAATCATCACTTCTAGGGCTTGCACCCGGTAACCAGGACTTCCCGGGAGGTCACCCATCCCAGAACTCCTCTGGCTCAAGCGCGCTTAACTGTGGAGTTTTCCCCACAATCAAGCCCACTTAGCTTGCTACCCCATTTGCAAAACCTTAGCAACTATTGTGCCTCATGAACCATTTAAGAAGAGATCCCTTTACTCTTAGTATTTTAAGTATGAGGGGTTTCCGTAATGCATTATATTAGATTTCATTTTTGGGATTCAACTGCGTTAATTTAGTCATTCATCTATGACCATTTCCATGAGAGGTAGTCGTAACTGACTAATTTCTCATGATTTTGAATAGTCCACTTAGCACTCATTACATCGGGTGATGCTCACAGGGGTGAAGGAGGAGAAGAGGTAGGGATTGAAACCTCTGAAATGAATCACATAGTGTCTGATACCTATCTCGCATTTACACCAGTAAGTGACCTCGCTTTATTCCACAGTTCCGGGTGCAAGCCCTGGAGTAATGATTGACAGCTATATGATTCATTTCACTAGTTTCAATCCCCTGTGACATCCTGCCGGTCACAGTAATTTTAAATTGAACTATTCAAAATCATGAGAAGTAGTACGATTACAACCTCTCATGGAAATGGTCATAGATAGATGACTTGGTGCGCAGTTGAAATAAAATGAGTCTAACTATAATACATGTATCCCTCATGCTATTGACAAAAATGTTCTCTTTACACTAGTGGAGAAAAGAACACAGATAGGACAATATTTCCATAATAGAACTACCATGAATATAGGTAGATGAATGGATACGAGAAATCTCTTCCAAAATTTTGCAAAGACTATTTAGCCAAATCCATGTACTCTTTGGTGATTAAGCACCCCTAAAAAGCAAGGATTATACCATGATATACAATGACTAAACAATATGAAGACACAATATTTTATAAGTTATTTAGCACTTGTTGCAAGCACCCACTTCTAGAACACCTTTCTAATTTTAGCAAACCATAGACACGAAAGACCCAATTGAGAAAATGATGAGACTATTCTTTGTTGCCATGGATAGAGAATTGCATAATTCAGTAAGAACCTTCATTTGACTAAAATTATCACCATAATCTTGTAATCATTCTATAATTTCCTTCACATATAATACCTCTCCAATGTAATATATGATAAAATTCTCACATGGAATATCCTCCAAAACTTGCAAACCAAAAGCCTTCTTCCCACAATGGAACAACACAATGTTTATAAATGATCTCTTTTGAAACAATTGGTTAGAACAATATTCTCTACAAGGATGTGTACCAAGAACACATTCAATATTCATAAATTATTCCAACATCTATCACCACAACCATGACTACCATCTTTAGGAGGTTTTCATTGATAGACCATTAACTTGTCAATTGTTTGACTCTTTTAGCTCTTATACTTATAAACATTATGCGAAATAACTTTCCATAAATTTTCTCGACACCCTTCATGATATTTGATAAAAATATCCTTTAAATTTATCTGACCATTTGCATTATCATTTTTGTCATAGTTGGAAATATTAAAAATATTAATTTTTGCATTGATTTTCTCATTGGACCTTTCATCATTAGATTTTTATTTATAATTATCCTCTTTAATGGGAGATATAATTATGCACTTCAATTTTGACTTCATCATTAGTAAAATATTCTTCACCAACAATGTCATCACTTGAATTTGGATGCTCAAAACATTTCAAAATTCCTTTCAACATTTTCCTAATATCTCTAATCTTGTGTTTAATTTCTTCATAGTCTAGTTCAAAAGACATGTTGTGGTGGCTAAAAATGGCTCTAAATCCAATTTGGAGTGAACCGAATATATTAATATGTATTGTTTTACTCATGACTATTATATTGATGCACAAATTTTCATATGGTCATGTTATACATTGGACTATAATAACTTAAATTGGATATTCATCTGCATTTAATCCTATTCTAGGTCAACTACATATTCTATAAGTTTAATCTTAGTGTCTCTTATATTTTCTTTGGTACATTTATAGTTCTATAAATACTATTAATAATTTTACTATTTTCATTTGTTAAGTGCAGTACAAGTGGCATTAGAACTCTTTATTTTACCAAAAAATGCTTAAATTTTAGAAAAAAATTAGGCTAGAGATGTGTTTTGACACATTTGGAAATAGAAATTTCTAAATCAATGTGTATAACTGTGGTTTAGAGAGAATATGTGTAGTGAATAAAAATGACATCACCTAGTTGGATTCCCTTGTAACCACCACTAATACCCCTTTGAGTAGCACTACATTAAATGAACTATACCTACATATGCAATCTTCCATGTACTTAATGTATATTGAAGGTCCTTTAGGTGTAATTAAACTAGCCTTATATATGCCCTTAGTTGTTATATTGCAATAAATATGCATAGAAAAACACTTGGGGAGATCACCCTTGGCATACTAGAGAATTGGGTCATATGGCTAATGGTATGGTCTATTATCCATAACCAGTTCTATGAAATATTAAACCAATTAATTGTTGAGAATTTTAAAGGCTGTAGGTTAATAATATTCTCTTCTTGATAATTACTTGTGAACGTACTTATGTCTTCTCTTCTTTTAGTTATGTTAATCTTTCATCAAGTCAATTATCAAAACACAAGACACAAAGGTTAGGCTCCTAGAGCCAGGGCAAAACCTCTCCCTCTTGGAGAGGGAAACCCGCAAAGAATTCTTCTTATCATTCTTCAAATGACAAGTACCAAGACCCTAACTTAGAACCTAGGCCTAGATTTGCTTTCAGAACTTCAATCTTCACCTTGTGTATCCTTGTATTTAAATAGCTTGAACTGTGACAAGGTAAATCAAGGATTTACCTTCCTCACTATTGCTCTTGCTTCTCTTTATGATCACTATCTCTTATCCGCACTTCTGTAACTTAGTATATATATTTGCACTGAAGTCTACTATAGATTCTGAAATATCTCAGGATATATTCACATTGTCTCTGCTGTAGTTTCCACAATTTCCTTTTGTAACACGCAGTCTTTGCTGTGGTGTCTGCAATTCCCTTACGGTCTCTGGTGTGGTGTCGACAATTACCTAACACAGTCTCTGCTATGGTGTCCGTAATGTTTTCTTATATATATACTCCGTCTCTACTGTGGTAACCGCAAGGTCTTCGTATATATATATTTTGTCTCTGCTGTGGTAACCACAAGGTCTTCGTATATATATATACTCCGTCTCTATTGTGGTAACCACAAGTCAGCAATCTACAAAGGAATCCACATTCAATTGTGTGATGTCTACATTGCTTATCCATCCAATGATCCACAGACTTGGCTTATATATAGTGGGCAATTCTCACCTTTTAGGCCGACCATCAAATATGGTTTAGGCTTACTTCATCATAACATGTAGGGCGACATGACTTGTAGTTACTTTCCAAGCGGTGTGTTGGCGAGAAGTCAGGTCTCGCGGACAAGACCCAGGTTCAGGGAGTTGTGGCCAACAAAGGAGTTCGATGTAGTCTAGGATCACGTCGGCATTTTCACCCTACTCCGGAGAGCAGTGAGTCTCACCCGAGGAGTGCCGCAACCACATGCAGAAGGGGTTTAGACCAATGGCAAGGAACAGAGTCGCAACTCATGATGGACAATGCATTGATTATATAGACAAAGTCATGTACGCAAGAGCACTTAAGAAGCATTCAGATATTAGCAAATAAAATTTTAAACCAGCATAAAAACATTACATGCATGTAAACCTCTTATTGAGACAGCAACCTTTCATTATATTAATCTCTTGGCCAAGCTCATGATTACATAGCATCTTCAGCGATAGCTTACAACCCTGATACAGATGTCTTACGGAACAGAAAGGTAGAATAGAGAAGATTAGGAACCATAGAGATGTCATGCATGATTTCCCGCAGACACTCTGTGCTTCTTCTCCTGTCACGAGCCTCGCAACCTCTGCTGCATCCTCTCTTCTTTCAGCCGGGTGACTGTTATTTATTCACCCATTATCGCGACTATCAGTTCCTCCCTGTGTCTTTTCTTCAGCTGCTTCCAACTTCTCTCCTGTTATCTGTGTGTTCCTCTTTCTGTCTTCTACTGTGTGTTTTCTTCATCTGTACTTGTGCGTGTTCTTTCTTCAGATATCTCATGCTTCCGCACCACCTTGATAGCTCCGTGACTCCTGGTAGTTGCGACACGGTCGCGATTTCCATGTGTCTTCATGCCGCAACTCAAAAGGTCATCCTTTATTCAAAATTCAAAATGTTCTAACCAAGATTTCAAAAGCAAGGGGCCCAATAGGCCCCGACCACAGTTCCTTGACTCATCCCCGAGTCAATCACAAATGACAGTTTCCACCTCCATTGCCCCGCTGGATCCCATGCCCTGTTCGGCCTATGTGCCTTCGTCTCGTGCCCGTTCCTGTTGTGCGCCTCCAAGTGGCTGTTCAAACAAGGGCCCCAACTCCGGGACCCTGCGGAGCGCTATATCTTTGAGCCCGGTGAAGTCCGACACAGCTTGCTGCCATCCCTGCATTAGCGAGTCTGCTTCCTCAGTGATCCTGGTGACAGCAGCCTCCTCTATATTCGTCGGGACAGCCCCGAACATCGTGGTAAGCTGGATCTCGGCCTCTGCAGCTAGCTTTTGTATTGATTTGGCACTGGCTTGAATGGGCGGATGGAGTTCCTGAATTATCTGCTTGGCCGTTGCTTAGTTGGCCTCGGTCTGGTGCATTTGAACCTCAAGCTCGTCCGCCTAGACATATAGTTGATCTAACCGCGTGGGATCCGCGGTCTCCTGAATTTCCTTGGAAATCTGTTGCAGTTGGGCGGAGATGGGCTGCGTTTTGACCGTGAGGGCGAGTGAACACTTCTGCAGACTTCGGAGGAGGTCGTAAGCCTCGCGCGCAGTGGAGTGAAGGGTCACCTGCATGTGAGCTGCCTAGGTCTGCTTGGCTGCCACTTGTTCAGAGTATACAATCTGCGGGTCGGGGAGCGCGGGCCGTGCGGCTAGCGTCGCTTGAAGTTCATGATTCTCCCTGCGTAGACCAGTGAAGGCAGACCGAATGTGGTAAGCCTGGACGGCTACATTGCTCTCCACTATATCGCCAGGAAGTGGGGCATGGCGAGCCCTTACAGCGGGCCATAGGTTTGAGAACGTCTGAGTGACAATGGTGATCTGCTCCTGCAGGTAGGCCTTCTCCGTGGTCAGCTGGTTGCGCTGTTCAGTAAGCGCCATGATCTGGTGGTGCTGCTCATCGCACCGCTACTGCAGCTCCGAATGAAGTTGTTCGGCCTGCAGGGCTACCCCCTGAATGAATAGGTACAACTGGGCTGTACCCCATGTTTCTACGTTGGGGGTGCCGGAAGCGCCCTGCTCCGGCATTCGCTCCTGCAAAGGTTGCCCACTGGCCACTGATCTGTTGGAATTCTCAGGAGGGGACACCGATGTCTGTTGCTGCGTTGAGGTGCCCATGTCTAAATCTGGCTGTTCTTGCTGAGTGGTCTGGCCTGTGGGGGGAGGGTCATCATGCTCAGACGGAGCCTCGACCGAGTCAGCCCCAACGTTGGCCTTCCGGGTAAATATAGTAGAGAAATAACCCTGGGGTGTGGCCACGGGGTCGACTAGTGGCACTACGGCCGCAGTACTGGAGGTAACTTCAGCCCCGTGGTCCCCTCCAAAGAGTTCCCGGATAAGGGGGTCGGATACAGTGGCAGATAAGTTTGATGGAACAGATGAAGTGGCAGGTGGATGGACAGTGGAGGGAGCGGTGTGGTGGAGGTATGGGGGAGGCGAATATTGATGAATTCTGAGGGGTCGATAAGGGGTTCCTCCGGAGCTAATGTCCCTATGAGAGGAGTGGGTGGTAGATCATCATCAGTAAGGTCCACTACTGGATTAGTGACAGTGGTGTGGGCCCGCTTGGCTGGAGGGGGATCTAATTGATCAGGTCCCAGGCCCGTTCCGCCCATGGATGTGATGATGGGGTTGGCAGAAGTGAATAAGTTGGTAGGGATGGAAGAAGTGAGAGGGGCAGTATGGGACAGAGAAAGAGAACGACTGAGCTGGAATTCAGAAAATAAAGGAAACAAAGGGGCACCTCTTGAAATAACTTGGGCCGCCACGTTGAAATTTCGTACCTGAGTATTGAAGTGGTGGACGACGGGGACCAGTGGTTCGGGGAGTTCCTGTGAGGTCCCGGCTGCATCCGGAGAAGATCCTGCCGCGGCCTGTGAGGGCCCTGCCGCGCCCGTCTCGGCAGGCCGTTGCGCCGGCAGCATCCGCTCAAAGTTATACCTGGGGATCCCGTCGCGGATGTGCTTTGTGACCCCCGGCCACGAACAGACCTCGCGGTGGAAGGTAGCATCGTCCAGCTGGAATTTGAGGGCGTCATGTGGAAGGTGGCTTCCGGCACGCAAGTGGGGCGGAGGTAAGTGTGCCTGTGGCTTACCCCGAACCATACCTGCTCACTATAGTCGTCCAACAGGTTCCTGGGCACCCGTTGCTGGTTAGCCACCACATCTATCATTAGCCCGTACCAAGACCGAAACGCTTCCGCATTCACCTGTTTAGTGCTGGGGTCAGAGGACACCTGCCACGGGGTGAATTTCATCGCGAGGGGCTGGCTTGCGGTAGTTTCTGCCGGCAGCCGGACAGGAGGAGTGTGCCATTTCCACATGGCAAAAGCTACAATCAGGTAACCATAGATGAAACTAGTGGTGCGCTTATAATTCTCTTCGCATGCCGCGAATAGTTCTTTGAGCACGAAAGAACACCAATTCAGCCTGGTGCCTTGGACACAGTGCTCCGCAATGGAGATGGTATCCAAGGTGCACTCTCCTTTGGTATAATGCCGCATCGTCTTGCTAGCAATGAGATAGCAAGCGAACCGAATCTCCGGCTTGTTAATCAGATCAATTTTGGCGCCTTTCCCCCCCCCCCGGCGAGTGCCATATTTGGCATAGAAGTCTGCATCACCCATCTTTCGTGCGCGCTTGGAAGATGTCTGACCGGCAGCGGAGACGCTTGCGCCATGCTGGGACAGCCCTGTGAGGTGATGAATGTCTTCAGCGTGAATGGGGATCTCCTCATTTAGCCACAAGGACCCATTTTGAATTCAACTGAGGAGGAACCAGGTGCATTGCAGGGCCGGTCCGGTAGTCCCAAAGACAGGGAGAGTTCTTAAATTCATCAGGGATGATTGCTGGAGGCCCCGGAACTCTGGTCACATTCGATTGGCTGAGCTACCGCCTGGTGTGTAGTGATGCTCCATATATTTTTGCCAATGGAGGGAGGGGAATTCGACCGAGTCGGACAGGTTGGCGTCTATCAATGTTGCACTGTCGTATTTTCCAACCAGCGACTCTGTCCTGTGGATCCGACTGTCCAGCGTTGGTTCAGCAACGGATAGGAGAGCCTTTGGAATTTTGGCACGGCGCTGGTAAACCTGGAGAATTATCCTGGAGCTTCTATCTTGGTGTGGTGTGTTTTGAGACTTCAACTGCTCTGGTGTCGCTGCAATTGCCAAGTTGAACTGGTCCGGCATTCTCGTGCTGTTGGTCTCCATGCAAGTTATGTCATCACCTGGCACGAGCAGAGTTTATGAGACCCCATAACGATAATTAATTCCTGCTGGCCGTCGTGCCTGAGATAATCGTGCAATCGATCGCATGCCTGTGTGTAATCTGACAGTTGCTGACGGCGACATGGGAAAATGGGCAGACGCGACGGCTGAGGGAACTGCGGATGATGGAAAATGATTATGGTACGGTTACTTCCTACTTATGGTAATTTATGATGCAAATCTGAGCGATCCTACAGACTAACAAAAAGGACTGACGGAAATGACCTGGACTGATACTGGCACGTGGATGGATCCTACAAGGATGACACGCTGGACAGGCGCTGCCCCGACCACAGTCGGTTGCGGTGCGGCCCTTGCAACTGAGCGGTTATTGACAGACCACCAATGAATCGGAAAAGACTCCCTACGCTCATCCCGGTTGCGGGAGAGTTATTCGAATAAGCTACGCTACGGGTGCTCTCGGGTGCGAGAGTTATTGATGAGAAGTGAAAGGTACTTACTCCTGGTAGGGTTTCAGGCATGCGCCATTCAAACCACCCAGGGAGAACTGTACCGTCCAACTGTGCTAACCGAACGGCTCCTGAGTTGCGAATCTCGATGACAAAGTAGGGTCCCAACCAGTGCATCTGGAGCTTGCCTAGAAACTTCTGGAACCGGCTGTCATATAAAAGAAATTTGCCGCCAACCTGAAAGGTTTTGTTCTTAATGTGGCGGTCGTGCCACACTTTCTGCCGGTCCTTCTGAATCTTCTGGTGGAATTCGGCCAGGAAGCGGGCCTCATCCAGTTCCTGTAATTCATGGAGGTGCTCCTGGAGGGACGCCTCTTCCGAAAACTTGAGAGACGTGGCGATCAACATGCTGGGTACAATAAACTCGGCGGGTATCACAGCCTCCCGGCCGTACACGAGCTGGAACGGCGTTTGATTGGTCAAGCGCTTCACCGTAGTCCGATAGGCCCACAATGCCACAGATAGGCGCTCATCCCAATCATCACGCTGGGCATTGCAAATCTTCGTCAAGCCTTTCTCCAGAATCTTATTGAAGGCTTCCACCGTACCATTAGCCTGCGGGTGGTACGGGCTACTCTTGTGATGCTGAACCATGAAGGTGTCCAGCAGTGTTTTGATAGTATCATTAATAAAGTGTGTACCCTGGTCACTGGTTAAACTTCGCGGGCAGCCAAACCGACAAATGATGTGCTCAAAAATGAACCGAGCGGTGGTATCCGCCATGCAGTCGCGTACCGCTGCTGCCTCAGCCCACCAGGTAAGGTAATCCGTGGCGGTAATGATGTACCGGGCCTTGGAGTGCCTGGCGACCGGGGCTATGGGGCCCACAAAATCCACAGCCCACTTCTCGAATGGCCGCAACACCTGCACTGGATGTAGCGGGAGCTCGTCCCGGTGTGACGGCCTTCCCATCCGCTGGCAAAAATCGCAGTGCTTCACGTAGGCCTTACATTCAGCATGTACTATCGGCCACCACAGGCCAGCTTGGAGCACCTTTCTTGCGGTGGGTTTCGCACCCACATGCCCTCCTGCAACACTGTTGTGACATTCCCACATTACCGCTTCCCGTTCGTGGTCAAGGACGCATCTGCGCAACACCTCATCAAGGCCCAGTTTGTATAGTTGCCCCGCGATCAATTGGTAGTCAGCCACCCAGAAAACCAAGTGGCGTTTCCAGAGCGGGGTGTAGTCCTGAGGGAATTGCCCCGAGGTCAGATAGGCGGCAATGTCGGCCAAGTAATCCGGGACCGCTTCGACGCGGAAAAGGTCAGCATCTGGCAACTGATCATCCAAAGAGCCGTCGTTCTCTCCCGTCTCCAACCTGGATAAATGATTGGGACCGAAATTCAACCTTTCGAGCTTGAAAATCACCTCAAACGTGAATTCCTTGAAAAGTAGAAGCCAGCGACAGATCCGTCCTTCCAAAACAGGCTTATTCACCAGATACTTCAATGCAGAGTGGTCCGTAAAGAATTTGAATTTGCCACCCAGAAGATAGTGGCGGAACTTCTGGAGGGATTACACCATCGCCAGCGCCTCCCACTCGGTCGTGGTGTAATTCTTCTCCGCATTGGATAACTTGTGGCTGGCGAAGTAGACGGGGTTGTCAACTGTCGTCTCCCCTGTTTGCGCCAAGACAGCCCCAAGTGCAATACCGGACGCATCGATATGCACATGGAACGGCTTATCCCAGTCGGGGTGAACAAGTATGAGTGTCGTTGCCAACTTCTCCTTCAAGGTGTCAAGGGCCCTCCTACACTCCTCCGTCCACTGGAATACTTTTGACTTCCGCAACAGTTTCTCCGAAGGGGTCGTAATCTTTGCGTAGTTGCGGATAAACCGCCTGTAATATCCTGTGTGATCGAGCAGTGCCCGCAACTGCTTCACGGTTTCGGGGGCTTCCATGTGAACTATGATCGCGACCTTGGCGGGATCGACACAGACCCCTTGCTTGCACACCACGTGGCCTAAGAGTGTGCCGAATGGAACTGCAAAAATACATTTCTTCAAGTTCAAGGAAATCTGCAGCTGACGACACCGGTCAAACATAATACGCAAAAGGGTGGCGTGTTTCTTCAACAGGATGTAGACGGTCCAGTCGTCCATGTAGACCTCCAGGAACTTGTGAATGTACTCCCGGAAAGCAGCAATTACAATCCGGGAAAACACAGCCGGTGCGTTCTTCAGACCAAACGGCATAACGTGGTATGCGAATGATCCCCACTCAGTGGTGAATGTCGTCTTTGCTTTGTCTTCTTCGGCAATGCGCACCTGATGGTAGCCCGAAAACCCATCAGTGAAGGAATAGGCTTCGTTTCCCGCAACATGATCTAGAACTTCATCGCTGAAAGGAGTGGGAAACGGATCGTGGATGCAGGCATTGTTCAGACTCCGGTAGTCTACGCAGACACGTATCTCCGCTTTGTCCTTCTTGTTCTGAATGACAATGGGACTCACCCACTCTGCTTCTTCTACTGGAAAGATAAGACCTGCAGCCAGCATCTTGTCGATCTCCATCTTGACCTTTTCTTTGATTCGTGGGTTCAGCCGGTAGGGTCGGTGCTTCACCGGCCTGGCCCCCGGTTTTAGCACGATGCACATTTCGCCAAGGTCCCCCTTGATCCCCTTCAGGTCTGCAACCGAGGACGGGAACAAGTCTTCGTATTCCCGGAGGAGGCTGAAAATTTCTTTTGTCGTTTCCTCGTCCCAGTAATCTCCCACCGTTGCCAGCTTGGGTTTCTCGTCTATTCCAACGTTCAGCTTCTTCGTCTTTAATGGCTATAAATGGACTCCTTCAGTCGTCGGCTCTTCACTAATGTTCCGCTCACCTTCCTTTTCATCAAAATAGATATGCCTGAGGTCCCCTAGACTATCATCATCCGGATTGCCGTTAATCCATTGGAAAACCAACTCGCGCCTGGCCTCAGGTCGTGACACAACCGGGCCCCCGTTGGGCTCGGGATGGCGGAAAACTAAGACCTCCTTGATTTCCTGTAGGGCCCGAGACTCCTGCGCCGTCTCCCCTTCGAACGAGAAGCACCGAATGAACTTGTCCGTGACTTCCTGCCACGAGCGGGTTCCCCGTTTCCGCTCTTCTTCCAGGTACCAGGCCTGGGGGATTGTATCCAAGGAGTGGATAAACCTGTGGACCCACAGCTCCTCTGGGTACCTGATACTGTGCCACTGCTCCTCACAGGCACGCAAATGGTTTCGCAGGTCGGAAGTTCTACGATACTTAAGCATACTGCGAGGTCCGTCATCCACTTTAAAACGTGCCCGCAGAGCATCCGCCACGCAATCCCATCGCAACAGAGTATCGCGGTGATTTTTCCACCACCGGGCCAACGTGGATTGCAAGGCCACATCCAAAAGTGGCATCCGGCTTTCGTCTGGGACCATGTCTTCCACCTTGGTAATAAAAGTATTGACAGCTTGCATGTTTGACAGGGTGGGATATCCGCGGATCTCAGTCCCCACCCACCGGACTTGGGCAACGGTAGCACATCTCCGCGTGGTGGTCTCGTACCCCCCTTGCTGCCAGTCTTCCCACACAAGTTCGGATCCGAGCTCCGAGCTCTGCACACTCCGCCAACTGACAGAACCAGTCGCGGTAGGGTTAATATAGTCGTCTCGCTTTCCTGCAGTCATCTGATAAAGGTGGTCCATCATCTGAGCATCCTCCCGATTGTCCACTGTTTCTGTATATCGCGGGCCCTGATACGGGTCAAGGGGCTGGGTGACCCGTACCTCCCCATCCTCAAAAATCATCAGCTCCTTTTTAAGGTCGATGATGGCGTAATTCTCAAAAGCCCAGTCGATGCCGAGTAAGGCAGGATAAGGATCCTTGTCGCCCATAATATCAATAACCTCAAAATCGGTGTATGTCTTCACCCCTGCAATGTCGACCTCAACTCCTTTGAGTCGGCCAATTGGCAGAATTCAATACTGGGTCGCCATCCTGAGTTGGATGGGCGAGTAGGCCAGCCGTGGCTTTCCGAGAGCCTCCCATGTCTTGCGCGGCAGGATGTTAACGTCAGATCCCAAATCAAGCATGGTGTCGCTGATTTGGAATCCCCCAACCTGCGTGTTAATCCGGAACTCTTTACATGTCCGTTGCTTATTCCGCTTGATGCGCTGCACCACCTGGGGGGCCATATCCACTGGTTCCCCCAATCCTGTCCTCCCCTGCAGTGCTCCTTCCAGAGCATCTTTGAGCTGCTACCGCAAAGCTGTATTGTCAACAATCCTGAGGAATAGCTGGAGCCATTCGGCAATCTGGGTTCCTTGGGCGTGCTGTGGTCCAGGGTCTGTCGGCAGAGATGCTTCCAGGCCTCCCAAGTCGCGCAACTGAGAAAATGCCTCAATCGCCTCCTGAAAATACTTCTTCTATGCCTCGGGTCTGACTACCTGCTGCAGGGACGCTGGCCTGACAACCTGTGCCGACTCCTTTCCGCGAGCATCCTCCCCCGTTTTCTTACCGCCCCTTGTCACGATAGCGACGTTCTGCATGGCCGGAGTCGCAGCTACACGTGGCTCGGCGTTTACCAAGTTCGTGACCCTCTGCTGTGCACGTTCTTCCCATTTTTTGATGAGCTCCGAACAGTCCTCTGTTGCATGGGTGTTTACGTGGCACTGCGAACACCACGGACGGCGAGGGAGGGGACATTCGCGAGCCACATGGCCCTCCTGGTCATAGTTATAGCATTTCACCAGCCCGCGGCCCCCAGCGCGGCCTCCCCGCGCCCCGCCCCCTCTTCCTCTAGGGGCTTCATTCACCCTGTAGGAGGGTCGGTCCAGCCGGTCTGCAAGTGCATCAAGAGCTCATCATTGCTCAGTGTTGTGAGTCGTGGAAGCGTAAAACTCACAATATACGTTGTTTGGTATGTTAGAATACTTTTGTAGAATCGGGCACATCCGAGGTGGATGTCCCACAGTCCGGAAAATTTCATAGTACTCTGTGGCAGCTGGGTTGAGTTGGGAGGGGAACCCCGCATAGGGATGTTGCGGCTGGTATACCCCCTGTAGACTCAGCGCCGCACCACCCCCCGCGGGTGGCCCTCCTTGAATTGCCACGACTGAGGGTCCCACCCCCGCACCACGCAACCGAGGACACTCAGTTGTGACGTGGCCTTCGACCAAGCAGTGAGTGCACCAAACGTTTGGCCTGGCTGGTCTGTCTGGCTGTATCTCCTTGAGAGTTTCAGTCAAACTGGCTATCTGATGTTGCAATCCCACCAAGGAGGGATCCTACGGGGCCGGCCCTCCCCGATATTCCTGAGGGTAGCCCACCATGGCCTCGATCTTCATGGCCTGCTCCAAAGCATCCTGCAGATTGTCAATCTTTTGCTGGGTGAGGGGGGTTCGCGTCAAGGGAAGCAAAGCCTTGATGAACTAATCCCTCTGATGGTTCGGATTGATCGAGTAACTGAGTTTCCCGATCGCGTCCTTGAATCGCCGCATTAGCTCCCATGCGGTTTCTCCTTCCTTCTGTTTAATTTCCTAGAGTTCGGACAGGCCCTGTTGGTCCGTCTGGGGAAGCTTAAATTCCCGTACAAAATCCCGCTTTACGTCCGCAATGACGGGATTCGGGTGGGCCTCAGACCACTTGATAAACCATTGCAGAGCCCTCTCTCTGAGCGTGGTTTGGAACTCTATTAGTTTACCTGCGTCCGGTGTCTGCCAAGCCCTCCAATGGCTTCGCACAGATACCAGTGTTGCTCTACATCATCATTACCTCGGCCCGAGAACTCGGGATACCGGGTGAAAGAACTAGCCATGGTTGCTTGCAGTGGGTTGACCAGGATAAATCCTCTGGGTCCTGGTTGCGGGACTGTTCCCCTCAAGAATGCAATACTACTAGTGCTGCTGCTACTAACGGGTGTCGCTGATGACACTGAACTACTGTGCAATCGACTCAATGCTTGAAATTTAACAAAAATATTACTCAAAGGTTGATAAAGTACCAGGGGAAGGCAGGGATCCTGGCCATGCAGATTGGGGGGAGTATGGTAGCCTGGAAGGCTGAGCCTCGTCCGTTCTTGAAACAACTGTTGCATTACCACGTACCATTTAGCATCAGAACTTTCCTCGGGCTGCATACCTTCACCATCTTTGTCAGTCACCGGTTCCCTTGCTCGCTCGGCGGGGCTCCCATGCACCCATCGCACTTCTGCAGTGGTCCCTTCTCGTCCCTGGGTACCTGCGTCCATAATCCTTATCCTCTAAGGCGCCTCCTTCTGATTTTTCCTCTCGATCTCCCGTCTCTTCAAATCTCGCATCACCCTTCTTCGCCACCTATCGGCGATCTGTGCCCGCCGATGCGCACGTCGCTCCCTCAACGTCCTTGCGGCCTCAGCATCCATCCCCACTCTCCGCGTCACCTTCTACATGGCATCGGTCCCCTCAACCCTTCCCCCAACATGGGTGGTTTACGCTTCCATACTCGTTTTGTGGAATTCAATCAACCCTTCATCCACCATCACAGCTTTAATCCATAGCGGAATCTCCTTAAGCAGCTTCCCTCTTAGCCCTGAGTGGAAGACAACCTTGGCCTTCGAGAAAGATTGATAGCACTCAGCAGAAAACTCCACAGTGTATCCTTCCAACGTGGTCCTTACCCAAAAATCCACCGCGCGGGTTAGTTCGGTGTTCACCCGATGCAGCGCCACCAAATCTTCGTGTGCCCACCTGCGGTTTATCTTCCGCAAGCCCTCTCGAGGCACCATCGCTCGTAATCTCCACAACCAATTGTAAAGGTTGGTAGGGAACCTTCCCCAGAAAATTTCGTACGTATCACTGGCTGAATCTGAGAAAAGGATGAGTTCCCTGATCGCTGCCTCTCTTTTCTTAGTCACGCCCGCTTGCTAAGCGATAAAGTGGTCCACGTGATTATCCCACCATCGCCGTATCTCCCCTTCGAAGATCCACGATACCATGGTCTAAGTCCCCTCATATCATGCAGGTCCCGGCAATGGAACCATTTGTTGGCGAGAAGTCAGGTCTCATGGACAAGACCGAGGTTCAGGAGTTGTGGCCAACAAAGGAGTCCGATGTAGTCTAGGATCACGCTGGCATTTTCACCCTACTTCGGAGAGCAGTGAGTCTCACCCGAGGCATGCCGCAACCACATGCAGAAGGGGATTAGACCAATGGCAAGGAACAGAGTCGCAACTCATGATGGACAATGCATCAATTATATAGACAGAGTCATGTACGCAAGAGCACTTAAGAAGCATTCAGATATTAGCAAATAAAATTTTAAACCAGCATAAACACATTACATGCATGTAAACCTCTTTATTGAGACAACAACCTTTCATTATATTAATCGCTTGGCCAAGCTCATGATTACATAGCATCTTTAGCGATAGCTTACAACCCTAATACAGATGTCTTACGGAACAGAAAGGTAGAATAGAGAAGATTAGGAACCACAGAGATGTCATGCATGATTTCCTGCAGCCGCTTTGTGCTTCTTCTCCTGTCACGAGCCTCGCAACCTCTGCTGCATCCTCTCTTCTTTTAGCCGGGTGACTGTTATTTATTCACCCGCTATCGCGACTATCAGTTCCTCCCTGTGTCTTTTCTTCAGCTGCTTCCAGCTTCTCTCCCGTTATCTGTGTGTTCCGCTTTCTGTCTTCTGCTGTGCGTTTTCTTCATCTGTACTTGTGCGTGTTCTTTCTTCATCTATCTCATGCTTCCGCGCCACCTTGATAGCTCCGCGACTCGTGGTAGTTGCGACGTGGTCGCGATTGCCATGTGTCTTCATGCCGCAACTCAAAAGGTCATCCTTTATTCAAAATTTAAAATGTTCTAACCAAGATTTCAAAAACAAGGGCCCAACAGTAGGTTTCTGTGACTGGGGTGCAGGCGCAAGGGTTTCAGCGACCAACACAGGGGTCTCAGTGGCCTGTGCAGGGATATTTTTGGCCGATGTCACAGAGGGGGTGGGATCAGTAGTAGCCATACTTGGCGGAATTAAATATTCCAACCCTCGATTATGCAATACTTCCTAGAACAACTGGTTGATTCCATACTTAAGCTTCAGGAAACTCACATATAGTAGGGAGCACACAACACATGGAAAGAAAAGGGAAATAATGTGACCCTTCTTATTATATTTATAGCGTTGGTGTAGCATAAACGACTTTATTTTCATTAATCTAGGCCCATAGATTCCAAAGCAACTCTAAATATGGCATAATCTCCTCATTAATGCAATGTAGCCGCTTCTCCAAATGGTAATAAAGTTTTCTTATCTAGATTTACTATTCCAAGAGCTAGTTTTTCGCACCTTTGCGACTAGTATATCCTCTTCACGCAGCGTCTACGCAATTGTCACACCTACCTACACATATGTTGTCCTTGTCATGCAGACCAACTTCCCCAACACTTGACATATTGTTTTATGGTCTTGCACCCTCTTACAACTATCTTAGGTGTTAAGATATTCCACTGGCCATATAGTCATTTGGAGCATGTAGGGATAGGGATATCCGTGTAAGGTTTCAACTGACTTCCATTTACATACCCAAGAAGGTCATTACCTCCTAAAGTTTCCAACCAGAATGGACCTCCCTGTATAATCTCCTTAACCACATAGGGTTCAAGCCAATGAATTTTGAACTTCCTTGGGTGGCATGCAAAATTGCTGTCATATAACAAAACCAAATGATATTCCTTAAAAATATTTTTTCTAATGTGCCTGTCATGCCAATCCTTTTCATGTGCCTTTTGTACCTTTTTATGGAAACCTTCAAAGAGTCAGTCCTCTTCTAGCACGACCAACTGTGACAATCATTCTTCCATAATATATTGCTCAGCCATGTTAGTGGTTGCTTCCATGCACAAACTTGGGACAATATACTCCACTGGAATGACAAATTCCTTCCCATACACCATTCTGAATCGTGTCTTTCCTATCAAATTATTACATGTGGTCCTGTATGCCCATATAACCGCAGGTACGCACACATCCCAATCATTTAGGCTAGTATTGAAAATATTAATGAGCGTGTTATCCAATATCTTATTAAAAGCTTCCACTACACCATTTTCTTGAGGGTGATATGGTGTACTCTTCCAATGTTGTATATGGAATTCTTCAGTCAAATCTTGAATTGTCTCATTCACAAAGTGGGTTCCATGGTCACTCATCATGATCTTAGGACACCCAAACTCTGTCAATATATTTTCAAAAATGAAGTGTGCAACTATTTCAAAGTTGCAATATTTTATAGGTGTAGCCTTAGCCCATCAGGTCACATAGTCCATTACAGTGATTATATAGCGTCCACCTATCTTCTTTCCTGGAGGGTTGATGGGTCTAACAAAGTCAATGGCCCATTTATCAAAAGTTTGCAAGGCCATTTGTGGGTGCATGGGAATTTCATCCTTGCGCAACGGTTTCCTTGTCTGCTGACATACATCACAAGCACAAAAATATGCATGAGCGTCACTGTGCATAGTAGGCCACTACAAACCAACCCATAAGTTCTTCTGCAGGGTTTTTTTCCTTGCATAATGACCTCCTGCAATTCCTCCATGAGATTTTGCTAATATATCCCATATTTCGAATTCCAACACATATCTCCTCAATATTTCATCCACCCCTATTTTGTATAGCTAGCCAATAATAAAGGTAAAATCAACTGTACGCATGACCAACTATTTCTTCTGTTTCATTGTATACTATGTGGGTGCACTTCTAGTGGTTAGGAAATTAATGATATCAGCGAAGTGATCATATACTACCTTAATGGAAAATATCTTCACGTCGGGTATTCATTCTTCCAAGTTAGTAGGCTCTTCTCCATTTTCAATGCATGAGAGATGGTCTGGCCTAATGTTCAGTCTCCTCAGTTTCACAATTACGTCAAATTCATACTCCTTAAATAATAACAAACATCTAGAGATATTCCCAACAAACATAGGCTTGTTGACCAGATACTTTAAATCAAAGTGATCAGTAAACATCTTAAAATTTCCTCCCAACAGATAATGGCAAAATTTATGTAGTGCGTAGACCATAGCTAATCCTTCCCTCTCGGTGGTTGTGTAGTTATGATCCACACTTGGCAATTTCCTACTCTCAAATACAATAGAGTGGTCAATATCCCCTACTCCAGGCTGTGCTAAGAAAAATCCTAATGCGATGTAGGATGCATCGACGTGCACATGGAATTCCTTTGTCCATTATGTAAAAACCAATATGGGCATAGTGACCATCTTCTCCTTAAGAAATTCAAAGCTCTTATGGCAGTCTGCATCCTAGCAAAATGAGACATCTTTCTTCGGCAACTTCTCCATTGGTGCAGTGATTAGTGCATAACCTTAAATAAACTTCCTGTAATGCTATGTGTGTCCCAAAATTGAGCACAACGGTTTTACATTTGCGGGAACCTTCGGGTTAACAATAACAACAATATTTGTTGGATCCACCATCAATCCTTGCTAACAAACTATATGACCGAGTAGGATCCCGAAAGGGCCACACAATATACACTTCTTCAGGTTGAGCGAGATCTGATACTTTCGACAAGTATCCAGAATCACGCATAGGCTCGACACATGCTTCTTTAATAATCCAAATATAGTCCAGTCATCAAATTATACTTCTAATAATTTGTGGATGTATTCCTTGAATGCAGCTACTACTATGCGCGATAAGATAGCTTACGCATTCTTCAGAAAAAATGGCTTGATTGTGTATTGAAAGGATCCCCACTCTGTCGCAAAGGTTTTTTTTCTCCTATCTTCCGGCACGATCCTTATCTGATGGTATCCAAATATTACATCAGTGAATGAGTATGTCTCCTAGCCACCCACATTGTCCAGTATTTCATCAGAGAATGGAGTTGGGAATGGGTCATGCATGCAAGCATCATTCAATTTGCGTAAATCTACAAAAATCTGTAACTTGGTCTTCTTGTTTTGAACCACCATAGGGCTTACCCAATCAAACTCTTCTACTACTTAAATGATCCCTGAAGCCACCATTTTTTCTAACTTCTCTTTAACCTTCTTCTTATATTTTGGATTCAACCTATATGGGCACTGCTT
>JAXQQM020076049.1:0-13200 GCA_034641835.2 Pinus albicaulis | reverse complement strand
ACGTTACGAATCATCGATTCTTGCTGGCTCAATCAAGCTTGCTCCATACACATTTTTACGACGATATCCGGGATGAATGTCAAATTCTAGAAAGACACAGTAAAAGGTTACTGAATTTCTAAAATTTCTAAAATAAATGAAATAGTGGAATGATAATTCATCAATTAAAATTTTGTTGAAAACAATCTTGAAGCAAAGAAACGTTACCTTGTTCAATTATCGTTGCAATAGGAAACTGGGATTGCCACAGAAGCTTAGCCCTAACAGTTGTCCGAAGCCTTTGATTTATACGAAAGATTGAAAAACTTATATAATTTTGCTGGTACATGTGATATATGACCGACGAGTCCATATTGGAGCCGTGATCGTTGTAGCATTTTCGTGAAAAACTCGTCAATACTTTCTAACATATGCCTAACGGCCCCTATCCGGATCATAGCTCAGATGATCTTTGACTTATATGTTCGACATAGTCAAAGTGGCATGTAATTAATATGTTTTGGTACAACAAATCGCTTTACCGAAACTCCACCAAGTGTTGTTCAACTTATCCGAAACCAAGGTAGAATTAGAGCCACATCAAATGCACCGTAATGAAAGATCCTCGTTAATTATTTTCGTCTCTAAAACAGCGCATGTTGTTGGAATTTCTGAAAATTTCAGAACAACAAATGGAGAATAAAACTCCCCTCTTCAACACGGAGAAAATATTAAAATTTCTTGACAGTTCACAGAGTTTCAACTCTGAAAACAAACTTCTATTTCTTCAAAAACTATTACAAATTCTTCCTCTAATAGAGGGATTCAAAATAGTGACTGCTGCTACAACACAGTGCACACCCAAGACTTCACTGTCTCTCACAAAAAAAACTGTATCTCAAAAGACAATGCTGTTGTGTTTTTCATTTCCCGCACTACTGTGCAAAACAAAAAAAAACATTATAATACTATGCACAGGCTCTCGGGCCTTTTCTTTTATATGCCACGCATATTTAAAACTACAACAAAACTATATTAAAACTTAAACAAAAATCTGTTTAAAAAAAAATATCATCGGGAACTCACAATACAAACGCGCGTTGTTTATATATTCTCATCTATAAACTCCATCGGGTCCGGGACTTCAACAAAACAAATTAACCACATAAAAATTTTGATTGCGATTGCAGACCGGATGCGATGGCCCCTTTTAATTTCGCTGCATAAACTGGATCAGGTCCGGGCTCATCAATAAACAAACGACCAACCGAAAAGTTTCGATTGCGATTAACAAATGGATGTGATGGGAAAATGAGCTCCATCCTATACAATAGATTGGGTCTGGATAAAACACTGTGCGATCGGGCCAAAACATAAGCATTGCGATCTCCGATTGGAACCTGAAGCGATAACTAATTATAAACTGTCGCACATACTCCGGATCGGGTCCGCCATTTGATAGTGCAATCAGGGCATAAACAAAATTGCCGCCGATTCAAACTTTGTGATTATATATTATATTGCCGCGTGGTTTGTGGACCCACCCGCGGACCTTGGCACAAAGCGGAGGGCGATTGTAATAGTTGTTGTGTATTATATGAAAACGTCCTGCTTGCGGAACTCTACCATATCAATAAGACACTTAAGTTTTGAAACATATCAACTGCGATATGCGATTGCGACTGTGATCGCATCGCATCGCAAATCTTCACATCAACAAGACACTGCAAGTTAAAACTTGCGATTCTGATTGACGCCGAAGTGGTGGGGACCACTTTTCATGCCTTTTCAAAAATTAAAGAACTTCGCCGTTTAAACACATTTTCTTCGTTTCTGGTTGTTGAGGGCTTAAAAGCCCGAAAGGACTGATTTTAAGTAAACTCTGTTATTCCGTAGTTCAGAACCATGAAAGTCTTCATCCCTCTGCAAAAATGGCTACGCCCATAAAAAAATTAATTCTCCTCTGCAATAGTGGTTGCGGCCCATCAACATTGATTTCATCCTTACGGTTCTTCCCATTCTTCTTTAATACATAGTGTTGTGCACTCAATCTCTGCTATTGTTGCCTCTGTACTCTTTTCTTCCTGCTCAAAGGCTAGCAGGTGACTTTAACATTTTCAACACTCCCCCTTAAAGTCAGTTGTTGGGTTATCAATCATACCCAAGCATTTTCTTAAAAATTCAAATGTCTTATGCTCGAGTGGCTTTATCAAAATCTCTGCATATTGCTCCTCTGTTTTACAATGCTGTAAAACAATTTCTCCATTGTTCACCAATTCTCTGATATAGTGAAACTTTGTATCTATGTGTTTTGTTCTCTTATGAAACACTGAATTCTTTGACAATGGAATAGCTGAGCTATTGTCACACTAAATCACTGTCCCTTTTACCTGTTCTTGGCATAAACTTCTCAACATCCTTCTCATCCAAATTGCTTGACACGCTGCTACTGTAGCTGCCACATACTCTACCTCTGCTGTAGATAATGCTATAGTCAGATGTTTCTTAGAAGCCCATGAAATGACTCCTGAACCCATGTGAAAAACATAACTGAAAGTGCTATTCCGATCATCTACACTTCCAGCCCAATCACAGTCAGTGTATCCAACTAACTCTGAATTTTTTGAAGCAGTATATAAAATACCAAATCTTTTAGTTCCTTTAACATACCTCAAAATTCTCTTTTCTGCTTGCTAATGTGCATCCTTTGGCCTCTCCACGAATCTGAAAATCAAACTAACAGCATGCATTATGTCGGGCCTAGTTGCAGTCAAATACATGAGGCTACCAACTATGCTCTTGTACAAGCTATGATCAAAATCGTTGCTGATGTCCTCTCTGAGTGCCAGGGTGAAAATGTGAAGCTGGGTTACAGTTTTTGCCCTTTTTTGAGAAAAAGTTTTCATTTTTTTCAGATCTTCAACTTTCTGCAAACTATAACAATTTTTCTGTGTAGAATTTCATTTTGCGATAAAAATAAAAGTTGTGAGAAATTTTGTTAGCTTTCTTGTCACACCTCCTATTTCAAATTTTTTTCTTTTTTCTTTTGAGTTATCATTTTCTATGTATTGATGAACTAACTCCTATTCAATTACTAGCTTTAAGAATATAACCTCTCATTCCAAATTCGATTAATTATATTAACCATTATAATTTGGATCATTACCCATTCTCTTTCACAATTTATATATATATATAAACATATATATATTTTCAACCTCATAATATGTCATTAATGTAACCTCCATTTAATGTAAGACTCCCACTGTACAATCTCTTAAATATATTCACATATAAGTCGTTCATATCAACTTTGCATTTGCTATGTCCGTATAAGAATGATGCGCTACTTTTCAGCTGGAGATTGCTTGTTGATTTGGTTGTATTGGCATGGTTTCACATATATATGTTTGGAGTTCTTGGAATGATTGGGTTTATACTTTTGACTGACGCATTGGTATTTCATAGACGTGGACATACATTATTACTCTGTCATACATATGAGTTTGTATTTCCTTTCCCCGCGTTGGTATGGAATATATTTTGGTTAGTGTATCTTGGGTTGAGGGTGTCGTATTTGTGTCGACTTTACAACAATATGCTCATCGTACGTTGGGAATTGATATCCGTGTATCCTCTAAATCTGTGGTTACTATATTCTATAGTTTTCTGGTTACGGACCTGCATGCATCATTAATATATTTAAGGCACTGGTACGTTGGCCCTTTAATTGACGTCCTATTCAACCACCACTGTCAATCAGTTGTCGATCCATGTGAGAACCGACGGATCTTTGCCAGTTGTATGGCTATGCATTGCTAGGGTTTTTCATTGATGATTGCTATAAGGATTAAACCGTAACTTTGTTTCGCTTTCTGATTCGACTCTCTATTCCATATTTCTTCCTGCTTGCCGATGGAATGATGTCTCTGCTCGACCTCCGAGCATTCAATGTGCTTCACACCTGCTTGGTATTGGTTTCTGGTCAACGCGCAGAGGTAAATCCTACTCTTCCTTTAGGATTGAAATTTTCTTGTTATCGTTGTATTTATGGGTAGTCGTTTCGATTTATTTTTGATTTCGTGTTACCAGGTTTAGAGCTTCGCCCTAACCATTCTTCCTCAGAGCGAGTTCGTTTTGTTTTTGAAAATGCGTTTCATCCCTGGCTATCAATTTGTTTGAACTTTTCCTATCGTTTAACATTGATTCGATTTGCATGTCACCACAAGGATGTATGCGACGACCAAGAGCGCTACCAGTGAGAAACTTTTTCCGTGAATGGAAAATCTTCCATAGGTATGGGTTTTTCCTCGGCATGTCCTCTACTCTTTCTTTCAGTGTTTGCATCTCAGTTGTTTAGTAAAATCTGTTGATCTATTTCGTTCTTTCATCTTTCAGGCATTCTCTGAGATCAGAATGATACTCTCGAACGGTGCTTTGCACAGGTAATTATTTAAGTTTTTCTTTTCGAATCGAGCTTTCCCTATATACGATGTCCTTTGTTGTTTCAGTAAGCCGGTTTCGTTTTAACTCTCTTCGTTTTCAGTCATCGACCATTGAGTCTAACATAATGATTTTATTTTTCTAATGCAGGTATTTCTTTGACTACTCTACGTCTACACACAACTAGCAAGCTCATTACATTATTCACTGAGATGTTGAAATCCTACATATTTGCCACTGGTCGGTACCCACGAGACTTCGGCTAATTTGTGAACCCGTGGTTCATACGACTGGTTTAATAATGAAATGTTATTATTTCATGGATAATCTTCGTAACTCCAAAGGGATTCAAACCCTTGTGTTTATAATTTCTATTTATAATTTGTACTGGACCTTGACACTCTGTGTTGAGGGAAATCTGACCCCTACGATGGCGATATAATTCCCTATATACTACTATATATTTTTTTTTATCCATAATTTTTCAATTAATGTACAGTTTGGTCCTACAATGTATTAGTATTTCTGTTCATTCTTTCAAGTCTTGCATATCTGGTGCTTGAAACTGACAATACTTTTATCTTAATGGAACCGTCAAATATACTGGTATATTGGGACTTTCAGTAAAATATGCGCGTGTTTCGATGTACTCAATGAGTACTCCATCATAACCAGAAATTAAATATCTGGTGTAGATTTTGTGTTCCAGATTTATTTTAGCCTGTCAGTGCAATATTTATAAGATTGAAGACTTCTTTATAATTTTTTTTCTTGTGTCCTACTCCAGATCTTTAGAGTTTCATAATGGAAATGAATTTGCAGAACTTCAGTCGTCATCTCTTTAGATTTCATTTATTTATTTATTTCCTTTTTTTTTGCGTATAATATACTGGACTAACAAGTCTTCTAAATTTAATATTTATTCTCATGTCTATATCATTCTTATATTAGGAAGGCTTTCTTGTATCATGCCGGTGTATGAAATTCTCATACCACCATAGTTTGCAGTTTTGATAGTAACGGTTTCCTAGTCTCTTCTTCTATGTTAGAATTTGTATAGAATGTTACTAGCTCTGTTCTGTACCGTGGTTTACTAATGTGCCAAAATTATTTACAGGTGTTGTACGAATATGTATCTCTATTTTTATGTTTAGAAGACATTTGTACTTATAATCTACCCTTTTACTCCCTTGACTTGGGTACACATAATAGACTAGGATACATATATTTCAATATGCCATGCTGTGGTGAATATGCATGTTAGTTAATTACTTAACTTCCTTTTTTCTTTTAATTATGTTCTCTAATATTAGAATGATTCCATAAGAAAATTTATCAATGAGCAGTCTCTTGCAAGTCAATAGTTGCTTTCCTCTGCTATAGTGTTTGCTGCTTGCATGAAAAATTAATTGACCATTGAGTTTCTGGTTATGTATGAATGATGTGCTGACCCTTAGGTCAGTCTATACAATCTTTCCTTTCATTCTTTAATGCACAGTGTAAATTTAGATTCATCTCCTGCTATTTTCCAGTATAATACAGGAAAACTCAGATTTCTCTCTCTTATGTATGTATATATTAGAATCATTCTATGAAACAGAAGTAGATTAAACACTAATTCACAAATCTCCGTGGATGAACACCTACACACAGAAAGAACAAACAGATACAAGCATAGGAACCAGCATACGTAACTAAACATCGGTCAGAAAAGACATTACTCGCATTAACATAATGGAAAAAGGAGTGGACCCATAATCATAGTCATCTATTAAAGTGGTAAACGAATAGAAGTTACAACCAAGTTCTGACGCTGCAGCCTCCTTCGCGCGGGTCTCCGGTCGTCCACGTCTCGCAAAGCTCGCCGGGGGAAAGGGAAACCTCTCCAGAGTCTCGTGACAATGGTCTCCTTGCTCGAATGGGCCTTAAGGGAAAGGAAAGATTCTTTTCAGCACAAAGGCACTTGGGAATAGGAGATGCAAAGCTTCAGCACTTCAAGACTAGCTTGCCATGGATCTGAGCAAGCTTTTATAGATGGTGAAGGAGGGAGTTGGGATCCCTATTATTATGGGATGGGCCCTATCAACAAGGAAGGTTCCATAGAAGGTGGCAAAACTACTTCCCTTCCATAGAACTCCCGTAGCCAAACCTCCCAACTCAAGATAGGCAGTGGTTGTGAGTTTGTTTTGAACTCAACTTCCGCCATCCATATATAAAAAACAGTCCCTAAAATGGGTGGCGCGATTGCTGCTCTATGACAGAGCGCCAAGTGGCGCGACCTCTTTACAGGATTTCCCTGAGTGGCGCGAGTGCTGAACTGTCTACCCGCGCCAATGCAAAAAGAGCTGTTTTTCATGGATTTTGCAAGGAGATGTCTCAAGGGGAAATGAAGCTCATACTCAGAGGGATGCAATGATGATGTTTCCAGTGCATGACAGTGTTCACAGGTCACGTTATGGGTCCTCCATTGTGCGGGACGGGGAATGGTAGGGACGGTGACAAATTACTGTGTAACAGATGCCCCCTAAAGCATGAGGCCCGAGAGAGAGAGGGGTAAAATGCTTTACGAGAACATGTCTGACTGAAGGCCCGCCGTCGGAAAACCTGCACAGACAGATACAACTGATATCTTAAGTACACGATGTATATATATGGTATGGACGCAGCCATCCGAACAGAGTATGCTATAATCCGGATCCAGGGTATGGGCACAGCCATCCAACTAAGATCAAACAAATAGACTCAGGTATGGTCGCAGCCATCCAATCATTGAGTCATGTACATAATGACAATAATCCGCAATCGCAGCCTGGATTACAACAGACACAATCCAGGGTCTTGCGCTCCATCTCGACCCAAATAAGTACAAGTTCTAGCACGCGAATATGTGAGCTGATGTAGAACATGCAAGAACATCGCCTGATTACCAGCCAATGATGAAAGCCGTTAACAGACGCGAGAGGAACCACCAATAATGACAATGGTCCTCAAGGTACTACAGGTACAATCCACGGAGTGTGAATAAATGAGCTGACGTCGAACACCCGCAGAATCATCCGATCGGAGGTCAATAATGAAAACCTCTCGTCGAATGCGACGAACCTGCCATTAAGGCATGCAGGCCCCAAGGTACCATCAGGAGTCTCTAGACCAACTTCCTGGATAATGAGTTGAAGTCGACAGGAAGTGATCTCGATCGAAGGTGAGCCATAATGATTCCCACATCATCGACACGAGACAGAGGAACATAATGTTTTGTTGTGAATTAGGATCATATGAGAAACAGAGGAAGGTTGATATTCGCGGAGGCCAACTTCTCTTGAACATATAAACGGCACGGCAATGGACTTGGCAGTATTTGACATCAACAGATCAAAGGTCATGGCGACGAGGCAGTGAACAGATGAGAGGTCAAAAGAGATTACCCAAACCCATGGAAGCAAAGTGAAGCAGCGAGATGAGATGTCCCCAACCCGACACGAATGCAGACCAGTGCCATGTTCAAGAGCGACATACTGCCGACACGATTATGGTTCCATTTTCCCCCACCATTTCGGTGAGTACCTCTTTATTTTTACACAAGCTTGAAGAGGATACCATATGCTTGTCATATAAATTCGCCCTTCGGGCGAATCCATCCTAGTGCATTTAACGAGTCCTAAGAAGGAGAAACTCGGAGAACGTCATTTCGACTAGATCCGATGTCATCAGGGTTTAACGAGTCTGACAAAGGAAGAACTCGGCGTCTTTTCATGTTTAGAGAGTTTGAAAAGACAGCGGAAAAGAAAACTCCACAGGTCCCTTTTCGTCAATAGTTCCCCAGATCCGAAAAGGTAGAAAACAATATCCGGGAAAACCTCCTAGTCGCGATAGGCTAGGGTATTCCTTTTTCGTAATCGATCCAGCCCGACCCGAAAAAGGGTTAAACTTATACCGGGTGAATGTCGATTCGTGTCCATTTTAACGAGATCGAAACGACAAGGGCCTCGACGATCTTTTCATGTTTAGAGAGTCAGAAAAGAGCTGAAAGATGACTCCTCCTGGAGGAACGAGTGGTATAAAGGGTAGCAACTGGTTCCGGTAATGGTGGAACTGCTCAAAACATGATAAAAGTCAAGAGGCTGGCTAACAAGACCACTCATCACAGCGGTTCCTCAGGAACGGGTAAAACAACCAAGTGAAGGCATATGATCGGCCAAGCAGATAGTGACAATGGAGTGAGAAAACCAAGGCTCATCTGGCAGAAACAGGCTGATAAAATGACCATCACAAAAGGTAAAAAGGGCAAGGTTTCATTTTTACACAAGCTTGAAATCAGGAAACTCTGCTTGAAGTTGGTTTCATTTTTACACAAGCTTGAAACAAAGATAAACTATGCTTGAAACCAGTTTCATTTTTACACAAGCTTGAAACGGAAACAAACTATGCTTGTAAAGGTTAAGCATGCCCCCAGCATGGTGACTCAATTCGAGGTACATGCCCCCCAAGCTTCAGTCCATATGAGAGTCAGATGGAGTGAAGGTTCAAGTTACGAGATCTAAGGGAAAGACTCGACTGGTATTTTACGAGAACTTATCAAAGACTCGAATTGAACAACAACATGTTTCATTGTTTTAACGAGGTTGACACATTAAAAGAACTATCCTCAGGACACCTTGTTTCATGGTTTAAGGAGCTTGACACAAGACAAGGAACTCTGCTCCGACAACCTTGTTTCATTTTTTAAGGAGCTTGACACAAGACAAGAACGCTGCTCCAACGACCTTGTTTCATTTTTTAAGGAGCTTGACACAAGACAAGGAACTATGCTCCGACGACCTTGTTTCATTTTTTAAGGAGCTTGACACAAGACAAGGAACTCTGCTCCAACCGACTTCATCATAATGAACAAGAAGTCATTGCTTCCAAGAGTTCCACACCAGATGGGAGGAAATCATCCTGGAAGTCAGGACCCAATGCCCCCAGCACTCGATGCACGACGGCATCATCACTGAGCACAGGCACGGGGTAAGTAGCCACATAGTTGACCTGCGGCGGAGCAGGTACAACGGGTGGATAGAAACCAGGAGGGGGTGATGGCGGACCAGATGCCATATTAGGACCAAAGAATGAAAGCTGATCAATGGTCACGATCCGTCCTTCATGTGGAAAGCACACCACGCGAAAGAGGGAGGAGACAAGGGCTCCCATGGCATAGGTGTAATCGCGCCCCAGGAGCAGATTGAAATCCAAAGGGCCTGGAATGACCATCACGTCCATATGGACGGTTTTACCTCCCAAAGTAACAGGTAACCTTGGAAGGATCCCCAACGGTTGACTCGTTCTTCTATTGAATGTCAACAGATTCTGCGTAACGAGCGCAAGCGGTGGTGAACCAAAAGCTTGCCAGGTAGTTGATGACAGAATACTAACAGAGGCACCTTCGTCTATAATGGTGCTGGTTACAACCAGACCAAGAGCCTGTACTGTGATCTCGAAAGGCACATAAGACGGAAGGCGAAATCCTGCAAATCGATTCCAGTCAAAGGAAGCGACCAAACTACTCGGAGGGGTTACCATCGAAATGCGAAGGTCTTCCCTTGATGTTACGGAAGCAGAAGCCTCCTCCATGACCTCCATCTCGAAGGCGGGAGGAATATCCTCTGGAGCCTCCATCATGGGAGGCGGAGGAGCGGCTTCTTGAAGCACAGGGACAGGAGAATCTTTCTCCAAGTCCGACGAATCTGAAGAAACCAGAAGGACATGAGGAGTGTGAGATCCACTCTCGACAGAAAAGACCTGGTGCACCGCGGACGGGGCCAGTTCAACCGATCCTACGACCAATGGTTGGTCAGGGCCGGATTCGTGAATCTGAATTTCTGGAGGAGTGGGATCGACCAAGGATAATTCTTGACCAATCATAGGATCAGCTGGCGGAGGACTCAAAGAAAGCTGATTATAACCAAGTGGAAGGCGTGGTGTAGAACCGGCTGGGTTGTCCAAGACTTGCCTGGCTTCATCCATATAAGGACAAAGGTGAATGGCATGGTGCTCTTCACACAACTTACAGGGATTGGTGATCTTACCCTGCTTCTTAGGAGCCTTATCAGTACCAGTTGAAGACGTGCCCCCAACTTGACTCCCGGAAGCCAAAGGCAACGGTGGGCGGCCGTTGGACCATACTTCGAGCACCTTGGGAATGCCAGGGCAGTCTCGAAGAAGATGGTCTCCCGTGCACAACAGGAAAGGGAACTTGACTTTCCGTGGAGGGTTGGAAGGTTTATCAAGAGGAGATTCCTCATGGACAGTAGCCGTACATTTAGCCTCTCGCTTATCAGACTTCTTCTTCTTTGTCTTCTTCTTCTTCTTTTTAGCCACCTGGTTACTTGAATCCAGACTTTCACCAGGCGAAGTAGAAGAGGAGGACGCAGAAACAGGCGAAGAAGGGGAGAGGTCCACCTTGGAATCAATATGAGGTTGTTCAGGTGGAGGAACTGATTGAACAGTAGTGGAGACATTCGGGACAACAGAGGTTGAGAACAGCCAAACAGGCAACCCAACAGTTAACCCAGGAAGGGACAACGTCGCCATGTAAGGAGCACCAACATTTCCAAAAGGAGGAAAATGACCAGGATTCCCTTCTGAGGGGATTCCTTGGTTAGTGAACTCTGAAAAAGTTGCCATCAAACTCAAAACCACACACGGGCTGAAAACGAGTTAAGACACACGATCAAACAGTCAACAAGCAATGTCTAAACGGGTGTGTAATCGTGGGAGATTGATTTTACGACATTGGAAAATAAACAAATTCTACCGTTTCATGTTTTAAGAGTCAAGAAATGATAAAAAGATGACTCTATCTCTTTCAGAGTTGACACAAGCGTGAAAGGACAAGCGCTTGACGGTCTTTTCAAGTTTAGGGAGTCAGAAAAGACCAAATGACTGCTCAGGAAAAACTAGGCACAAAGGGTGTACCGGATAGCCGTGAACTGCAATATACACCTTGGTTTCAAAATGAAACAGAAATCGACCAAGGACTTTCCGTACGTGCAGGTAGTCTCCCCGAATGCTGTGTTCGGTGTATCACGGGTAAAAGGCGGCAGACTCGGGTTCCTGTGGATAAAGGATTGCAAACCTATAGGGGTCTCCCTTTATATACTCGACGGTACGGGGAGCGCAAGTCCGTACTAGTGCTGTCTAAAGCCAATAGGCGAACGACAGCTACTAGGTTTAACGACGCCGGAACACGTCTCTAGCCTAGACCTTCTAAATATGTTGCGTTAAGTTCCAATGTTGCCTTATGTTAATTGAATGAATTTTACAGTTGATCTTCAATTAAGTTTCAATTTCCAGGCCTTATCGTATGTAGTGTCTCCTACATGCAAGCTATATGCCACGATGCAACATTTCGTTCGATGAAAACTAGTTAAATGAGAGTTGAAAGCTTTAATACAAACGAAATGAACGGAATACAAACAAGAATGTCTCTAATGCAACTAATGCAATTGCACATTTTTCATTCAAACACTAATCACTAGTGATACGGAAAAGATGACAATTTGCACTAATTAAAAAAAACAAAAGAGATTATATTTTTTTTAAAATTTTCAATGTCTAATGGCTAATGTGCACTGAAAACAAAAGGAACAATTAGAGAAATGATAACTAAGAGAGCAAAGCAAACAACATTCACTCACCAAGCAAGCAACCAAATCTCTAAATCGACCCAAATTCTCTCAAATCGAAGAAAGACTCAAAAACACCCCAACGGACCGTGTGATCTGGGTCCAAAGCAAGGGCAAACGAATCCTGAATGAAAGAACGAACAATCACTCAAAAGACGCAACAAAACAATCAAAGACTGCTAAGAGGGCATGGAGGGTTAAGCAACAAGTCGACAGGACAATCAAGACACCAAAGCTCCCAAGGAGGGCTCGATTCACTATGCCACTAGATGCCCTAGGGCTCAAATCGTGAAACCGATAGATAGAGGCAAACAACCAAAGGATAGTGGTGAATTCCAGTCAAACCAGGCTCCAATGCACTCAAACAATCAGGAAATCAAGAAGAAAAGTATTGGTCAAGCTCAGAAAGCCAAAAATTGAAGAAATTCAAAAAAGTCACAGGGGTGGCGCGACTGTGGCCTTGAAACTAGCGCCAGAGGCCGAGTGGCGCGAGACGGACAAATGCAACACGCGCCAAGTGGCGCGACTGTCAGGTAAAAACCCGCGCCAGTCGAATTCTTCAATGAAAACTAAAAAACAAGCTAATCTGAGAAAAAGACCAACACAAGCTAAGCAAACCACAAGGCTAAAATAATGAAAGAACCCAACCCAGAAGGTTCATCAAGCAAGGAGAAACAATCAAAGCGAACCAATCATAAACGAGACAAGGAAAACCGGACGATCCCCCGCGGAGTCGCCAATTTGTTGAGAAGGTAAATCCCCTCTGCGGACAGAGGCGATCCCTACTAGCCCAGCAGGGGTCTAGCAACAAACAAACAATGCTATGACGCAGGCTCCTAGTTACGAATGAAAGATTTGGGATAAGAACCTACCTGGATTCCAGCGCTCGATCTGAAAAAGAGATGTCCCGTCCTTCAGTCCTGGCAGATCACAATCCTTCCACGATCTCCGTGGATGAACACCTGCACACAGAAAGAACAAACAGATACAAGCATAGGAACCAGCATACGTAACTAAACATGGTGCTAGAGAGAAAGACGTACTCGCATTTTCTCAATGGAAAAAGGAGTGGAACCATAATCATAGTCATCTATTAGAGTGGTAAACGAATAGA